>JANAVB010007399.1:27093910-27388910 GCA_029216955.1 Iris pallida
CTGTCAGAAGAACTATAAAACATGTCCTTATGATGTGGCCCCTTCTTTACGAAGATTTTTCCTGCCCGAGCATCCTGAAATAGAGTGATATTCCATTCCATCTTCCTTGGGTAGCTCGCATGAGCGTACCGTGACAAAGGAAGGCATCGAGCAATGTCGGGTATAAAAAAGGATCTATCTTGCTGGTGAACTACTCTATCTTCCATCCTTGGCCTGGGCTGAGAGGCTCTCTCAAAGGCATCACCGAATAGGAATAAAGGTTTCTTGTGAATTACAGCATCAGCTGATTCTAAAGGCTGTCCGTTCATCAAACACATCAAAGTTTCATTGTCCTGTGAAATCAATATAGCCTGACGGGAGGCCGGCAGATCATATTGAGGGTAATGGACATGAGACAGATCCTCTTTGTATTCAGACTCTGTGAGGGTTCCCACAAAATGTTCGTAATCTGGATCTTCATTGACATCAACTGCATCAACAAACAGATGAAAATTAGTCCAAGACAAAGTTTTTGTTTTTAAACATAAAACATGATTTGCGCAACATTAGACTGCGCTGACATGATTTGCGTAATCTAAGATTGCGCTGACATGACTTGCGCAACATCAGTTTGCGCAACATAAAAGTTGCGCAAAGCAATGGTTTGCGCTGATATCTGCACAACTTAATCGTTTGCGCTGATTTCCTGTCAGCACAAATCAACAAATTGCGCAAGAATGCAGCCTTCATAAAAATGAAGAACTGATAGTTCATGCAACCGAAACCCTAAAAAGGGTGGCGCAATATGAACTTATCTCTAAAAAGAGATGAGTTTCAAGGGAGTCGAATCACCCTAAGAAGGGGTTTTCGATCGGTTCAACTACCTCTCAGAGCAGGATGTGCGGATTCGTGTCGGGAAGCTCGCCGTGCAACTCTGTCAGAAGACTCGGCCGGAGCTTTTCCTTTCGCGGCGGCAGTAGCGGCAGCATTTGATCGTCGTGGAGCCATGACAAATCGTCGGAGAAGAAAGGAAGAAAGAGTTCAGAAATTCTCTCTCAATTGCACGAAGATAGCAAGTAAAGAATACTTTGAAGTATGAGGAGGATTATTTATAGTTTTCAAAAAATGAAACGGCCGCCTCGGATTGCGCCTAAACTTGTGGTCTATTCGCTTTGCGCAGACAGCTCATCATATTGCGCAAAATGATTCAACATTTAAAAATTCAAAGTATTTCGAAATTTTGAATACAATTAACTTTCGAAAACTTTGAAGGGGGTTTTGTAGGTCCTAAAAAATCAAGTTGCATCAATCAACAAAGTCAAAAATTCAAGATATTCATCAGTTTGATGAGTTGTGCAGACAACAGTTTGCGCAGACATCACTTTGCGCAGGCTGGTTTGCGCATGTTCCCAACTGCGCAGGCTGACGTGGCAGAAGTCATCATTGACTGAATCAAATCAGATCTTCCTGACAGCTGACAACACGAATAACGAGGAGGCTGTTCGTTTTTGACGCCGCACAATGCTCGAGGGCGGCTGACAGGTGGCAGCACAATCCGTGTTTGCGCAAACCACTCATGCGCAATCCGTGTTTGCGCAAACCATTTCTGTGCAGTTCATTTTGCATATTCTACCAATATAACTGACCAATTACGTGGCATTCATGCCATCAATTGCTCATTACGTGGCAACTGTCTATGCACGATCATGCGCATTTCAATCAAATGATGCCATGTGTCCCAGATAGTTGGCCCACGATCCAATAACTGCCTGCGCAATCCAATGCTGCGCAAATCAGTTGCTGCGCAAATCAGCTTGTGCAGTCCAAAATAACTGAAAGTTAGTTATTTTCAGAACTCTATAAATAGAGTTTCAAGTCTTCATTTCAAGGGGATCAAGATCAGAGATCAGAAATCAGAGAGTTCAGGAGTTCTTGCCAAAGTGCTGCTGCATTCTTCCGAGACTTTTGTCTTCAATTTCAGAGGCTTTTGCCTTCAGTTTCCAGAGTTGTTTTCAACTTCAAAGGCTTCGTCTTCACAATTCACATCGTCTAAGGGATAAAGCAATCGTCATCAAGATTGGATTCCTATAGTTGTAATTTTCCCAGAATTCTTGTAATCTTTATTACAGTTTGTATCAATAAAGTTTTATACTTTTGTTTTTGCAAACAACGGTGTTCAGCACCAATCATAGTACGACTGAGGTAATAGATAGCCTGTTCGTGGCCTTCTTTATTCTTTTGGGCGAGTAAAGCACCCAATGAATGATCCATAGCACGGACATACATTAAGAATAGAATACCTGATATTGGTGGCACCAAGACTGGTGGGTTCATAAGATATCGTTTGATGTCGTCGAATGCTTGTTGACATTCTTCAGTCCAAATAAAAGATACACCCTTCTTTATTAGTTGAGTGAATGGTCTGCAGCGTCTAGACAGATTCGAAATGAATCTCCTGATGTACGCAAGTCGGCCTTGGAATCCTCGTAGCTCTTTTAGGTTGCGTGGAGGACGCATCTCTTGAATGGCTTTGATCTTCTCGGGATCTACGTGTATACCCTTAGAGGTAATGACGAAGCCGAGAAACTTACCACTAGAGACACCCAAGAATGACTTGGTGGGATTCATCTTGAGCTGATGTTGACGCATGAGATTGAAGATTGTTCTTAAATCTTAGATATGATCTTCTTTCAGACGACTTTTAACAGCGATATCATCAACATAACATTCGACTGTTTTGCGAAGATGTTCTCGAAAAATGGTACTCATGGCCCGTTGGTAAGTTGCACCAGCGTTCTTGAGACCAAATGGCATCACCGTGTAGCAATAGACTCCCCGAGGAGTACGAAAAGATGTGTGTTTTTCATCTTCTGTATTCATCTTGATCTGATTATATCCAGAGAACCCGTCCATAAAAGATATTCGCTCGAACCCACAGGTATTGTCAATCATGAAGTCCGTGATAGGGAGAGAAAATTCATCTTTCGGACATGCTTCATTAAGATCTCGAAAGTCGATACAGACTCGGACTTTGCCAGTTTTCTTCAGGACTGGAACAACGTTGGCTACCCAATCAGGATGTTGTTCTTCTCGAATAAAGCCACAAGCGATAAGCTTCTTGAGTTCATCATCGATCGCGTCCATTATTTCAGGCTTGAATCGCCGTTGCTGCTGTTTGACTGGTTTAGCATTAGACAGAATGTTCAATTTGTAAGTAGCAATTTTGGGATCTAAACCTGGCATGTCTTCGTAACTCCAAGCAAAGACGTCAATGTATTCTTTAATGAGAAGAATCAACTCTTGTTTATCTGCTTCCGAAAGATTCTTGCTAATAAAGATTGGACGAGGGGACTCGCTTTCTCCTACATCAACTTGAATTAGTTGATCTTCAGTAGGAGGTTCTCTTTGTTCAAATCGGAGTACCCATTGATTATCCATCTGTTGAGCCCAAGGATCAGTTTCAGAACTTTTTTCAATATCCTCATCATATCCTTCCGGAAGTTCAGCGGAAACCATATTAGAAGATACAATTACACGATGGACTTCACCAACGCTGTTATCAGAATCCCATGACCTGGAATCAGAAGAGTTAGAACGTTTCTCACTATCAGAGTCGGAAACTACTGGGGATAACATCGGAGGAGAAGCATATCCGAGACCTCTTTTGGTCTTGCTGTAATACATATCAGATTTTCCTTTTGGAACAGCTGTACGAATGGGAGTTCTTCTGCCTTTACCATAATTGAGGCCGCTTTTGAAGTCGTAACCCATCTTTCGGACGATGTCTTTTGATTGTTGACTGTAACGACGGAATTGAAGATGTCCCGTGTCGTTAACTTTGTTATCATCCGTATAGCTGAATTTTTGTTCCGGTCTTTTACTAAAAAGTATTGGACGTTCACCTTTCTTGCGAGCAGGAACAATACGATATGAATCTTTTGGGTGTTAACATGAAACTTCTGTTTGAAGGGACTGTACAACTCCCATTGTAAATAATTTGAAGCTATCTAACATATCCAAATAGCATTTAGTATGATAAATAACATCAGTATTCTAGAAAGTAGATGCTTTTTCATTAATATGTACATCTGTATTTACAGCAGGACCTTTAGCCTTAGCAGGCTTGGTCAGATTGATTACAAGAGGGGGAGAAGAAGAATGCAGAGGAGGCTTGTTACGACGAAGGTCAATAACAAGTGGCTCAGAAGAGGTGAGCTCCCTTTTTTTCTTGTTATGAGTTAAATCAACAACAAGAGGCTCAGAAGAAGTGAGCTGCTTTTTGTCCTTGTTACGACGTAAGTCAATAACAAGTGGCTCAGAAGAGGTGGGCACCCTTTTATCCTGAACGACATTAGTAGGCTGCCGCTGAACTGGCAAGTGAATAGCCAGTGGTTTAGAAGACTGAGGGTGGGAAACACGCCCTTTAACAGGTATAATGATAGTGTTATTGGGCACTGTTTCTTGATCTTCTTCAGTATCCATTGCCAATACCACCTTCATAAATTCTTCTTTGTACATACGAGAGTCATTGCAGTATGCTTCGACATCCTTGAAAGGATAAAGGTTTGCAACTTCTTTGTGGACTTGTCCTTTGTCATCAACATATTTGAAGCATTGATGCAGAGTTGATGGAACAATGTTATGTTCATGGAGGAAAGGTCTTCCCAAGAGAGCGTTGTAAGAACAGCCATGATTGTCGATAATATAGAAGGTCACCTTTGTGCGAAGATTGCCTATTTGAAGTTTCAGGCGAATCTTATCCAACGGTTCACTCCTTCCTTGGTTGAATCCCAAAATAGTGGTGATTGTGCTTGAAAGACTATGCACTGGTATCTTTAATGCGTCAAGCATTGTCTTTGGCATGATACTGAGTGCAGACCCTGGGTCTATCAGGATACGATCGACTTTCATCGAGTCGACATATCCTGTATAATAAAGAGGACGATCATGTTTATTATCCTCCAGCAGCATATCATCCTGAGTGAAAGTGATGTTTGGAATCAACTCTAGGACACTGTGACAATGGTGGCAAGCGACTGGCTCTGCTTCCGATTTTTTGAGAAGAGTTAGGCAAGTTTCAGCCTGCCTCAGGGCTTCACTTAGAGTTTCTTGAGTCTCTTTAGAAAGGTGCAAGAGCTCGAAGATTGATAATCTAGCCGGTGTATTGGCTAGTTGAGCCAATATATCAAAATTGTATGGCTTTTCAAGTCCTGTAGGAGATGATTTCTTCAGGGGCTTGTCAAAGCGAACTTGTTGTTTGCCTTTATCAGCAACCATCGGCTTAAGAGGAATAGGCACCACAACTGGTGAGGATGTGGAAGGAATCTCTTCAGTGGAAGTACGTTGTACTGGGAGAGGTTCAAAAGAAGAGGTAGTATCTTCTTGAGTATCAGGATACTATTTCAAGTAAGCTTTCCCTGATCTGGTGCCTAGCAGAATTTCTTCGTCAACGATGGGTTCAAAAGACACCATGTTGCAGGTCTTTATCTTGCTTTTGGAGCGGTCTTTCTTTTTGGATGAAGAAGAGACTTGGAATTCAGAAATAAGATCTGGATGGACCCAGATAACTTCGTCGTTGTCAAGAGACAAAGGAACAAGACCTTCATTTAGTGGAGGCGAAAGATTCTCAATCTCAAGAGTAGCTTTAGGAATTGGAATGACACCATGCTGCACCATTTGTGGAGGAAAGTTACCAAATTGGACTGAAACCATGTTCGTAGTAACAGTCTTCTCATCTTGCTGCAGAGTGACTACACTAGTATTTACAAGCTCTTGAATTTTGCCCTTGAGCACATAACATGCTTGAGTAGGATGTCCAATGAACCTGTGGTAAACACAATATTTAGGATGATCTGTCTTACCGACTTCATCAGGTTTCTTTGGATCTGGGAGCTGAATCTTCTTGCTTTTGAGTAAACATTCAAAGATGCTTGCAGTATCATTCTCGTCAAAGGAATATTCTACTTTCGGACGAGGTTCCCTTGGTGGAGGTGCAGCAGGAGTTGGAGTGGAAGTAGGTGGAGCTACATTGACAGCTAAAGACTCTTTATTCTTGTTCAGATTGATGTTCAAAGTCTCTTTTGCTTTACGGTTGTTCTGGCGGTTGCCACCACTTGATGTCTGGTGTTCATCCCGATCAGGGTTAGACATTTGTACCCCCAATTGTTTGAACTTCTCGGCATTTACTTCTGCAGCTTTGGCGTTGACAATAAATGAAGGCCAATCTTGGAATTGGGTAGACCCTGTCTACATACTGATAATAGGCAAAAGATTTGCCTTACAAGTATCAATAGTGATAGCAGCTGGAGTCCCGGGAGGCATCTTTAAGGCTTCACGATAGAACCGTTCGATGAAACTCTCAGCAGTTTCATTGTGTTTCTGTTTGATTTTGTTGAGAGCCGACATAGTCATGTCGTTGAATCCTTCATAGAACCATTCCAAGAAAATTTGTTTGAGACCTGAGAAGGAAGTGATACAACCATCGGGCAAACTTCTATACCGGTCATATGCTACGTCGGCTAAACAACCGACGAACACTCTGGTAAGAAGAGCGTCATTTGGCTGGAGTTGAACAATCATTACCTCAAAATGATTGATGAATTGACTAGGAGAAGTACTGCCGTAAAACAAAGAGATTGTTGGGATCTTGTACTTTTGTGGAAACGGGACTTCTTTCCATTCAACTGGATAAGGCTGCTTGATTTCCAATCTTTGCAAGTTGTCTTTCTCTTTAAAGGCTTCGAACTGGGTTCGCAAGAGTTTGACAGCTTCATTAGCATCCTCAGATGATGAAAAAGAAGCAGGTTGAGTTAGAGTGGTAGGAGGAGGAACAGCATTGTAAGCACTACCCCCAGCTCCTGACTGACTAGGTGTAGTTTGAACTTGTACTTGCACATGAGGCATTTGAGGGGACACTACCCCCAGCCCAGTATTGGCAGGTACTGAAGATGCTATGATCTCTGGATTAGCAATAGGTACAGTAGGTGGTGTAGCATGTTGTGCCACAATGATAGAATGCATACTAGCAACCATTTCAGCCATAGTTTTTAGCTTATCTTCTAGTGCAGCGATTCACTGTTCTTGATTTGTAGATGTTGAGGCATCTGGATCATCAGTGACAACATAAGCTGTCACTTCTCTTGGTACAGTGGAAGACACTGTCTGTTCAGAGCTTTCGCTATATGCATCATAGTCGGAGAAAGAGTCGTCTCCTGTATGAGAAGTAGGAAGATAAACCGAAGGATCTTGAGGAAGATTTCTTTGACCGATTGTATCTCAGCTTCGAGAACGGGCATGTCGAAACACTCCTTCAGAGGATTCTTGGAGTAATTCTAAATACCGTTGGCTTGGTCTACGAGGTTTACCGTGCTTAGAGCATCTTCTACCCCCAGTATCTCTGGAAGTCATGTTAACGGAAGCATACAAGACTTCGTCTTCCTCTGACATAGGTTCAGATTTAGCAAAAGTCAAACGATCGAAGACAGATCATTTTGTTGTTTGACAACAACATTGGATGATGACTTTGTGATGGCAATGATGATCAGATGGTTGAACTGAAGGTGTTGAGATAATATCCCGCTTTTGTCTGAGATGTTCTTGGAGATCGGGAACAGCAGCAGAACGAGGAAAACTCTTGAGGGATTTGTTCTTTGATAATGTTCGGGACATGATTCTGATTCTTCAAATGTTTAGTCCCTTGAGTATACAGGGAAGTGCTCACTTCATTGGCATAAGTGTCGGGATTTTTAACCCTGGAGATTTGTTTTTGATGATGTTTGATCTTCGGCATTGGCGGTTTACGTTTTACCGAAGTGGGTCTGTTGAGATAAGTTCTGAGATCGGCAAATTCACCCCCAGGGGTTTCTGTCTGAGACACTAGCAGTTTTCCCTGTCTGGAACGGGAAATTTTGAGAGTTGGGAGATCCTGGAATTCTGCTACCGGGTAGGCAAAATACCTCTTTGGTTAGTACAAGTTCTCTTGTCATAAAGGAAAGAAGAATCCTTGTTTGAAAAAGTTCTAGTACTGATTGGTGCCGAGGCACGTTCAGATTGATCTTCTTCGGTATAAACTGAAGAAGATCGAGAAAAGACCAAAGGGCCTTTTCCTTCATTTTGGGACGAAGGGTTAGCTAAAGAGCGTTTCCCTCTGTTGTTTTCCAAGTCATGGGACAAGGAAGTTTAAGAAAAGACCAACGGGCCTTTCCCTTTGTTTTGAAGAGGAAGAGGAATAGCCAAAGGACTACCCCCAGTGGTTTGCGCAGGAGCAACAGTGTGTTTGGGAGGAGCAGGGCCTTTTCCTTTGTTATGAGAAGAAGGGAGTTTAGCCAAAAGGCTGTCACTCTTGGATTGCGCAGGAATGCTTTGCGCATGAAAGTATGGCACATTGGTTCTGGCCACAGAGACTGTGGTTTGCGCATCAGGAGTTCTTGCCACAGAATGCTTAGGTTGCACTCTGGTTGCTGGAATATTGGTTTGCACAGGAAGATTGGCAGCCAATTGCGCCAGGGGCATAGGAGTTTTATACTTAGCCATGGCAGCATATGAAGCCTTCTGTGTACTGGCAATAGCAGATTACGCAGCAGTGGCAGAAACAGATTGTGCAGTAGACTTGGTGGCAGCAACTGTAGACTGTGCAACAGATTATGCAGCAGGTTTCTTGGCAGATTGTGCAACAATCTTGTTGGCAGACTGTGCAGCAGTCTTGGAGACCCACACTGTGCGCACTTTGCTTGTGGCAGCAGTGGTTGCAGTGCTAGGAGTGGTCTTGGAATTGATCATAGACTCATAGGCTGTCTGGTTGATCTTTACAACCAGTGTCTTCTGTGTCTTTCCGATATACGCTACGTCACATTGAGTTGTCACTTCCTCATCGGAGGAGAAAGTCGTCCCCAGCAGAGTCGCCATTTTATTTGCAAAAACAAAAGTTGAAGAACTTTATTGATACAAACTTTGTAAAAGATTACAATTTAAATTCTGGGAATGGTACAACTTTAGGAATCCAATCTAGATGACGATTGCTTTATCCCTTGGACGATGTGAACTCTGAAGACGAAGCCTCTGAAGTTGAAGACAACTCTGAAATTGAAGGCAAAAAGCCTCGGAAGTTGAAGGCAAAAGTCTCGGAAGAATGCAGCAGCACTTGGGCAAGAACTCCTGAACTCTCTGATCTCTGATTATTGATTCGTGATCCCCCCTTGAATGGAGACTTGAAACTCTATTTATAGAGTTCTGAGAAATAACTAACTTTCAGTTATTCTGGACTGTGCATAATAGATTGCGCAGCAATTTGGTTTGTGCAGCAATGGACTGCGCAGGCAGTTGCTGGATCATGGGTTAACTGTCTTAGACACATGGCATCATTTGATTGAAATGCACATGATCATGCATAGGCAGTTTCCACGAAATGAGCAATTGATGGCATGAATGCCACGTGTAATTTATCATTTGTACTGGTAAAATGCACATATTGAATTGCGCAGACTTTGGATTGTGCCAACTTGAATTGTGCAGGAAATAGATTGCACCAACACGGATTGCGCCAACATGGATTGCGCTGCCAGCTGTCAACCGTTCTCGAGCACTGTACGGCACGTTTAAACGAACAGTCGCCTCGTTCTCCGCACTGTCAGCTGTCAGAAAGATTTGATTTTGTCAGATAATGATGACATTGCCACGTCAGCCTGCGCAGTTTGAAAGTGTGCGCAATCTATCGTACGCAATCTGAAGGATGCGCAATCTGATGTCTGCGCACTTCATCTGAAAGTTATATTTCTTGATTTTCTGACTTTGTTAATGTGTGCAACTTAATTTTTTTAGGACCTACACTTGCCAGTCAGCTTTTGAGGAACTGAAGAAGAGGCTTACAACAGCGCTGATACTTGCGCTACCCGCAGGTACCGGCGGTTTCTCAATCTATAATAATGCTTCCGGTAAGAGACTGGGCTGTGTTCTTCAACAACACGGGAAAGTAATTGCTTATGCATCTAGGCAATTACGGACTCATGAGAAGAACTATCCCACACATGATTTGGAGCAGGCAGCGGTGATATTTGCTTTGAAGCTATGGAAGCACTACCTGTATTGAAAGAGAGTAGAAATATTTACATACCACAAAAGTCTGAAATATGTTTTCACTCAGAAGGAGCTGAACATGAGACAGAGGCGATGGCTGGAGCTGATGAAGGATTTTGACATCAACCTGCAATATCATCCGGGTAAGGCTAATGTTGTTGCAGATGCACTTAGTCGATACCCATTGGCTATGTTCTTGACCAAGGAGCGTCATTTGCTGGAGGACATGGAGAAGCTTGGATTAGAGATTGTACTCCCGAGGAGGAGATAAAGAAACTTGGAAGAGAAGCCATCGTACCAGGAGCTGAGTCAACAATGATGCAGTTGCAAGTACGTTCAAGTCTGATGGACAGAGTCAAGGAGGCACAATTCCAGGACGAGACGCTTTGCAAACTCAAGATCAGGTGCTGGCAGGAACACTTGAAGGATTCTCAATCGCTAGCGACGGAGCACTGAAGAATGGTACAAGACTTTGTATACCAACTAGCAAACTGAGTAACGAGCTGATGCAAGAAGCGTACCAGTCGCAGTATTCCATACATCCTGGAGCAAACAAAATGTACCGGGATATGCGTACAATAGTGTGGTGGTACGGAATGAAGAAGGACGTATCCAGGTATGTGGCTAGATGTTTAATTTGTCAATAAATTAAAGCTAGAAGACAGAGACCAGTAGGATTATTGCAACCGCTTGACATTCCGGAGTGGAAATGGGAGCACATAACGATAGATTTTGTATCGGGACTGCCACGATCCCAAGGAGGGAAGGATGCCATTTGGGTTATTGTGGACCGACTGACAAAGTCAGCTCACTTTATCCCCTTCAAGGTTGGTTTATCCACCGAGAAGTTGGCAGCACTGTACATGCGGCACATCTACCGGATTCATGGAGTTCCGGTAAGTATCGTATCTGACAGAGATACCAGATTTATGTCTCACTTTTGGAAGAGTTTGCATGACAGCTTGGAAATCCAACTGAAGTTTAGTACCGCCTACCACCCTCAGACTGACGGACAATCAGAGAGAACAATCCAGATGCTAGAAGACATGCTGAGATCCTGCGTCCTGGAATTTGGTGGGTCTTGGAAAGACCATTTGCACTTGGTAGAGTTCGCTTACAACAACAACTACCAAGCTAGCATCGTATGACACCGTTCGAGGTAGTCTATGGACATCGTTGCCGCACTCCACTTGCTTGGGACGACGTCGAAGAATGAGTGTTGCTTGGACCAGAGAAGGTGACCGACGCAGCAGAGAAGGTGAGAATGATCAGAGACAAGCTCAGGATTGCCCAAGACAGACAAAAGCATTGGGCCGATTGCAGCCGACGGCCTTTGGAGTTTGATGAAGATGACAGTGTATTTGTGAAGATCTCTCCTACCA
This sequence comes from Iris pallida, assembly GCA_029216955.1. Classification (NCBI taxonomy): domain Eukaryota; kingdom Viridiplantae; phylum Streptophyta; class Magnoliopsida; order Asparagales; family Iridaceae; genus Iris; species Iris pallida. The sequence goes on from JANAVB010007399.1 coordinate 27,105,343, forward strand.
GAGGAACCATTCGTTTCGGCAGAGCAGGAAAGTTAAGCCCCAGGTATATTGGTCCATTTGAAGTACTTAAAAGAATTGGAGAAGTGGCTTATTGGGTGGCTCTACCCCCAAGTCTCGAAGGCGTCCACAACGTCTTCCACGTCTCGCAGCTGAGACGCTACATCTCGGACCCGAGCCACATCTTGGACCATTCAGAGCTGAAGATTGGACCCAGTCTCACAGTGCCAGAGAAGCCAGTGGCGATATTGGACAGAGGTGAAAAGAGAACCAGGAACTCTGTGACGCCGATAGTCAGAGTGATGTGGCGGCACAACTCACCAGACGAGTCGACCTGGGAGCGAGAAGACCAGATGCAGGAGCAGTACCTGTACCTGTTTGAGACTTGAGGTAACCCCTGACCCTGACTTTAATTTCGAGGACGAAATTTTCTAAGGAGGAAAGATTGTGAAACCCAATTTTTGTAGAGCAATATTTATATTAATATTATATTTATATTAAAATTATTAGTATCATTTTGAGTGTTAAAATCAATTTCGAAAATATTAAACATGGCTTTTTGTTTGTCAGACCAGACCCGAGCCCGGACCCGACTTCCGAACCCAGACCCAGTCCAAAACTTACTCAAGGAAAATCTGTTTTTGTTTAAAAAAAAAATTCTTTGAGCTGGCCCAATTTGGACCAGCAACCAACCCACGTAATCCCCCTCCCCACTTTCTCTCCTGACATTTTCTCTACCACTCGGTTCCCTACTCTTAGGGAAACCCATTCCTTCTTCCCACTACTATTTCTTCCCCAACTTCCTCTCATTCTTCATTCCCCATCCCTCACAACTCTTCTTCTCCAGAGAAGAACCAAACTCCCACTCTCCCCCAAACCCTTCCTTCTCGAAACTCCCCGACGCCCTCGAACCCCCGACCGCCGGCCTCCTCCAGCAGCGCCGCTTCCGAAGCCCGACCCCGGCCGGCCGTGCCCGACCCCCTCCGACCAACCCCGATGCCGGCGCCCCCAGCAGCGGCCGCCGACCCCGCCTCCAGCGCGCCCCGCCCTTCCTGGCGCGCGACCCTGTGCGACGCGACCCCCTTCGCCGACAGCTCCCGGTGCCCGACCCCCTTCGGCCTCCCGCCGCGGCACTCCTCGCGCCCTCGCGGTCGTTCTCAGCGCCTCGCCGCGCCCCGGACCCCAATCCAGCACGACTTTCGCTGTTTTCGTGCCCGGCCAGCACCCCAGCACTGACCCCGGGGCTGTCCGCTGTTCTGGACAGCGTTCTTCGCTGGACTTCGTCTTCGAACTGTGGATTTGTGCATCCCGAGTCCGAGGCAACCCTTCGGATTTCGTCTTTCTGGGTAATTCCTGGTTAATCACAGTAGTTCGTCCCTCCCCGGTGTCGATGATGAGTTGGTCCACGAATTCCCTATGGGAAAATTCGAATTTTGGGTGTGAACGTCGTTCCGAGATTTTCGAGGAACGTCGGGAAATTTCTGTTATTTGGTTTTCTTTATTTCTGAAACTTTCGGAAATGGTTTTCTTAATATTTTAGCTTCCGGATATTTTCGGTATTGTGCTGTGATGTTTTGGTTGGATTCGGACTTTCGAATTTGGTTCGGGTCGTTCCGAATTAATCTGTGGACGTTTGTAGTTATCTTTATATATCTATAAATTGGGATTCCCTGGTTTGGGATTTGCAGGAAAAAGATTGTCATATTTCCCAGTTTTTGGGTTGACCAAAAATAGAGAAAATGATGCCGAATTTTTCCGTAAATTTAATTATATTTAAAAAATGATTTTTAAAATGGATTTCGGAAATATATTAAATATTTTGGATTTTGGGCGACGACCGTATCGGTCAATGGGTCCCGGCTAAGTGCAAACGAAACCGGCTTCGCCCGGACGTTGAGGCATTAGCCTAGTTGACGATTGGACCATATCTGAGACTCATCAAATATTTATATTTAACTTATTTTATTATTACTATTTATTTATTTATAATTATTTATGGGAAGTTTAGTACTAACGACCGTTTTTGTCTTATTTCAATTTATGTAAATAAATTGTAATGGGCATAAGCCCAGCTGGTTGTTGGTTCTGTAACTGTAATTTGGTAGTGTAGGATTTTTGGTTATTTGCTAATTTTGCGAGTTTTTGTAGCATACGAATAAATCGGATAAAAGTTATTTTTATATAAAAATTAATAAGTTTTTCTCACATAAAATCTACAAGTTTTAATATTAACAAACGATCATGTATTTCTCACTAAAATAAGAAATTTAGTTTTATATTTATAGTTACTAAAATACAAAGTTTTAATCAACTAAATTGGTATCGACGAGTTTTCCAAAATACAAAGTTTAAACGATTTTCCCTCGTTATTAAATCAACGCACCGATAATCGTATTTTTGTTCGTGTTTTATTAATAAAGAATTAAAAATGGATTAGAACACAATTAGAGATTTCAACTAGCGTAGTTAGATTGGTAACACTGGATTCTGAGTCAATTTCTCGAATGTAGGAATTCACGGACGATCCTAATTTCCATCTCGAAGTCTTCATCCTCTCCAGTCCAGTCTATTTTGAGGCAAGTATAGTTTGTGTTAGTTTTACAGTTATTTTAATAATCACTTTACTGCAAGTTTAAACCACGATGCAAACACGAAACTCTTCCTGAGAGTACTGACTGCAACTACTGTAACTGATTGGGGACTGGGGGAATAGAGTAATGTTTATGACCACATCCAACTGTAACTTAGAACTGTATTAGCTTACCCCTCATACACACGGGGATAAGCCGAATCGTATCAATAGGATACAACTGTACATCCCAAGCCGGTCATATTCATTGCCTATTCAAATCACACTATTTTACTGCTGGAAAACTGTTCATTTCTAAACTGTTTAAAAGTGCATGATTCTATTATTTATTTTAACTGTTTAAATTATCATGAATTGTAATTTGCTTCCTCCTGACTGGAGATACATTTTTAGGGGACATTGAGGTTGCTGAGCTGTTATACAGCAGTTACTACGACCCACCCTGTTCTGTACCATGTAGTGCTGCCAGAGTCCCCATTGGAGGACGTTGGGACTGAGGCCGATGAGCCGGCTGATTAGATAGTTTTTTTTTCTTTTTCCAGCTTTGTTGTTTATTTAAAACTCTGTTTATTTGAATTCAGTTATTTATTTCAGTACATTCAAATTTCAGTTGTATTTGATTTCAAGTTTAATAAAGTTTTATTTCCGAATTTGAGTTGTGACAAATATAGATGTTGTTGTATGGTTACCTACTAATGGAACATCTTACTGCCGCCGTCTCAACAACGGTGCAGACTGGGCATGATCCGGTTCGACCCAATTAGTTGGGATCGGATCGTGACACAAATTTAAGCCCATACGAGCATGTGGGGTGACCAAGATAGCTATATAGGAATATTTTGTGTATGTACAAATATTTTTAAATTATTTTTAGAACTTGTTGAATATTTATTGACTTTGGGTACAAAAATTTATATTTTATTAATAAAATAATGTTTCACAAGATGGTACAATTTTTTGGACCCACACATGGGTGAGCGGTAAAGTTCACCCATTGGGACGATTATTATTATTTTATTATAATTTAAGTTATTTCGTGGAGATTAAATAAATATGTTTTTCTATTTAAATATTATTACTACTTTGAGTTGATTTATTAAGGATTGAATTTATGTATATATGTAGATATGCTCAAATATATTAAATAAGTGGATAGTTGACTTTTAAATTGTTAATTGGATTTTTTTATGGGTATATGTATGGATATATACATATGCATATATAGATATAGATATATATTTAAAAGATTGATTTAAAGGATAAAGCAAAAGCAAAAGAAAAATAATAATAATAACAAAGTGTGGTCGGCCCCACAAGTGGGAACCGACCACATTGGCAAAAAAAAAGAATAGCAAGCAGCAGCATAGCTGCGCTAGGGGCCGACCCCATTAACACCAAGTAGCAACAACACCACCCCTTTCCCCCTTTATATATATATATATATATATATATATATATATATATATATATATATATATATATATATATATATATATATATATATATATATATATATATATATATATATAATCTACTTTATGTTTAGCAAAAACCCTAAATTTCAATTACTCCTTCTCCACATTCTTTCCTCCACCCTCGTCCGCCTCTCCCCGGCAAGCGTACCCAACCTCGCCGGAGCGACAGCAGTCCCACCTTCCGGTCGTCACAACAACAACAAACGACAACAACGGCAGCAACATACAACAAGGTACCCAACTTCTCCATGCGATTTCTCCTCCAATTTAAATCCGTTTTTAGATCCGTAAATTTCTGTAGAAAGCCCACATGACCCTCTATCATCCCTTTCAAATAGATTTATTTATTCTGTAATAAATTCCAGGTAATTAGATTAAAAATCACGAAAAATTAGTTTTCAAAAACTAAAAAAAAAAACCCCGGTACGAGGTACGTCCCGACAAACCGTGCGACCCCGTCGTAAACCGAGAGTACCGAAGGGTCCGTATCGACTTTGTGGACGTGCGGGCTCTGACGGAATTCAAGTTGGTTGCGTGTACGCGATGAATTTGATCCGTATCCGTCAAATTTTTCCGTATCGGGCCTTTTCGATATTTCCCAATTATTTTGTGCACACTCATCAAATCGCGACGAAACTTGCGTCATTGGACTCGAAATATTTTTCTCGTCCTGTATGCCAAGTTTGGTCCGATTTAGAGACCGTTGACTGGGACGCCATTTTGGCGGGCCCACAATCCCACTCAACGGGCGATTTTGTGTACGACTCATCGGAATCCAAAATTGGACATACCGTTGAGTTCGTCTCGAAAAAACAAATTTATAGACATGTAGTTTGACGACTTTAGAGACCGTAGGTTCTGGCGCGCATTTTGGTGCAAAGCGGATCCAACGGCGGACATCGTTTTGACCCGAAATTACGATTTTGCCCCAGTTCCAGAATTTAACTTTTGGACAGGCGTTTCCTTGGCATATCTTTTATTCTAAACTCGTTCGTGATGTTTGTTTCAGCATCCGGAGCTCCTTGTGGATTTTGACTTTCGTGTTGACGATTTTGACTGTTGGATTTTGCTACATCTCGCACCACCCTCAGGCAAGACACCTTGCCATTTGCTGTTTACTTATTTAGCTCATATTTCATGTATTTAATTCATTATTTTTTTAATGCAAAATAAACTGTGATACATGGCATAACTTGTTAGAACTTACTGTTCATTATAGTTCCTGCTATGTATTATTTTTCTTACACATTAAACCTAGATTTAAGGGACCACCTTGTGTGTTGCATTCATGGCCTTGACACGTTGTATCACGAAGTTGTGTGTCGCATGTAGAACACGGACATGCGTGACTGGCTGGCCACCGGTGCGTATAAGCCGTGGGATAGGAATAACCGCTAATAGAAATTGCATGCTAGTTTGACTTAGCGGTTATAGAGGTTTACTGTTGTGGATACAACATGGTAGGCATTGGGTGGGAAGAACAGCTCCTTAATGTATGGGTCATATATGCACTGTCATGATTGTCGGTTATCTCCAGTGGGAGGTACGGTCCTGATAGCCGGTTATCTCCAGTGGGAGGTACGGTCCTGATTGCCGGTTATCTCCAGTGGGAGGTACGGTCCTGATTCCTGATATTCCTGATATTCCTGATCTGGTCCATGCATCAAAGTTTTGTTCTTATTACATTCACTATAGTACGGTTAGGTACCCTATTGCAGGCATCCTTTATTTATTTGAGCAATATTTATTCAGTTTATATGGCATGATATTATGTGTCTTGTTACGTCCCTCTGAGGACTTGGTTATCTCTCCAGGTTTGTGCTTCTGTGATTTTACAGATGTTCTAGCCAAGGCCGTGATCTTCTCCATTCTTTCGAAGACGATTGCGCTTGGTTCGTCTCGTTATTTCATCGATCACTTCTTGTACATTTTATTTGAATAGTTGGTAGTGGACTTTGTCTCCGCCCAACGATTGTATACATGACAAATTCAAAGTTGCTTTTATATTATTTATTTATCTAGTGGATGAGATTTAGTTATTCTGGTTCTACTGCATTTTACAGCTTATGTATTCATACGAGGTTTCCACATATTGGAGTATACTTCGTATGTATGCATCTGGCATGGATACGTACCTAGTCCTCAGTGTTTTGGGACTGGGGCGTCACATGTTTTTGTGGTGGCCCATGCAGGTCGAATTTGTCACTTCGGTTACGTAATTGTACCGATGTGAGCCTGCAACATAGGATTAGAATGTAGGAATCTCATCCATACAGCTTGACCTCTTCCCTTGGCTTCAAATTCCGAACTCTCGTTCGACTTCCTTGAATTGCATCTTGCTTGATTCCTTTCTACCGTTGATTCTTATTTTCGTGCTTAGTGTCAACTAGAAAGATGACTACACTAGTATATGCTCATAGGTCAAACACATGGTTAGAATGGTTATATTGGCAATTGTAATACATATAAGACTCTAATTGAGTTAAAAAGATTTTTTTTCTTTAAAGTGTGATTTAATGATTTATAATTTGTAAAGTAGGATACTAACAAGGAAGGTTTTAATCTTGAGATTTCTAAATAGTAAACACCATAGGATTAATACTGCAGGAAGGAAAAAAAAATATAGAATCTTTATACCATTGATTGGCTTTTTGAGATTTGATATTTATGATTTATTGGGTTATAGTTATAATTCTTTGCACAAGTATAAAATTGATTTGCTTTTCGAATTGTGATATTTATAATTTTTGGGTGATAGATATACATCTTGGAACAAATATAAAATTTACTTGATTTTCGAGTTTTGATGTTTAAGATTTATTGGATTATGATTATACACCTTTGAACGGTTATAAATTTGGTTTGAAAATGATCTTAGCTTTTAAAAATGGTCGTAAGAATTATTTAAATTGAGTTGTACAACTTGCAATTTTCGTGTTTAGTAAATTTTAAATTTTAAGTGGAAGTAACGACGGTAAATTTTGGTTTAAAATATTTGAAAGTTATGAAAACAATTTTTGAGAGATTTTTATTTTAAATGGTGTCCTATGATTGAGGATTTACAAATCTATTTAGATTTTTGGTATTAAGAAAAAGATTTTGACTGATAAGATTATTTGAAAATTTAGTTTAATGTGGGATTGCTAATATTAAATTTTTTGAAGAATTTCGAAAGATGTGATGGAAAGTTATTTTTGATTGATTAAAGGAAGTACCATTTAAAAGTTGTGATTTTGTTGGAATAACTTAGCATGAATGGAAGTTAAAATTGATGAGGGCATTGAGCTTAATTTTTGAGATTACTTTTAATATGCTAAGAGTTTTATTATGAGTTATTTAAAAAATTTAGAGTGTTAAATTTTTGATTGATTGTGAAATTTTTATGGATTCGTAAATTATGAACTCTTGAGTTAAATAGTTGAATTTAAACGTTAATTTTGGAAAAGGTTAGTAGTAACGTGATAAAATTTTGTTTTGAGATTTATGAGAGTATTTAAATTTTTATGATGAAATTGAACGACTTGCAGTGAATACAATTTTTGGTGGTTTATTTTTGAAAGTTTATTTTTGAAACTTTTGGAGGAACTTGAGTTAAATTTTAATTGTAGGCCCAAGATAACCCTACTGAGTTTTCCACACTAATTGCCATGTCACCCATGACCATGATAGTAGTATATACACAAGTGTGGTTAGTCATCTACCCAGCTGTGTGACTGTATTTCCACCTTGGATTACTCGACCTTCCTTCATTTCTAGATCTTATAATTGCGACCTTCTAATCCACTTGCAATTTGCATAATATTTTAATGGTTCCTTAACTGTATTCATCTAGGAGACTATCTTCTTCCGGAATTGTGTTCCTAAATTATTTTTTTATTTAACTTTATTTCATGCTTTAACTTGATCTTCTTTGTTTGGTGCATTAATTATCACCTCGTGAACTCCCACTTTCTATTTTTGATCTTCTGGCGTCCCCTACCGTGACTTGTACATTTGGAGTACAACATTACACTTTTCCATCCAACAAATTTCACATATAAGACCTAGACAAGCCCACCTTCCTGTAGATATATCATGTCCCACCAAAACCCATCTCCTTGTACTCTATTTCTTGATATGACCTTATGGTCAAAATGGCCAAACTATAATCTTTACCATGATTTCGATATATTTTTGACCACGGATAGGGATTCAACCTCGACTCAATTCTTTCGACCCGATATGTGATTGTGTTCTACTAAAATTCTTAAATACTTAAAATTGTGCTATATCTTGTTTGCTTGATCCATTGTCCCATCACACTACTAGTTTAACTTTTGTAAGTTGGGTAGAATACCTCACGGCCCAACAAGGCCTTTGTCCTTGTGACCCATGTTGATAAGTTTGCTCAGACTATAATTTCAGAGGACCCTAACTTAGCTAGTCAACCAAGCCAACTGTATAGGCCCATATTTCGGGCGAGCCTTGATTTTTAAAAGATCTTGGGCTATTTAAAATTCCTTCATCAGTACCTCTCCTGCTCATATTTTGACTATCACATGCTGCTAATGTAGCTTCAGTTTTGCAAGCTTATTTCTTTACCAAGCTTGATCATGACATATTTTATTAGGTGCACCCACTAACATATTGTCTAATCAAAATCGGTGCATGATGGTCTGATCAACCTATTGCACTTTGGTTCGCTTATCATATCTTATTCTACGTGGATGGAGACATAGTTAAACCTACCTTAGAGTCTCATCCCGACAGCATTGGCATCTCTCATTTAAATTATTTACGTCGCCTATGAACCTCGTAATCGTACTCAATAGCCTCGTCTTTGAAACCTTTATTGTTCTTATCTTTTACTTATTTCAGAAAGACAAGACACTGTACTTGATAGATAGATAGACCCAAAGTATCACTTTAGTCCTGTGGCTATATCCACGCCTTAAACTATCCTTCCTATTCCTCAACCCTACCTACCCTATTAATCCTAAATTTCGAGGACGAAATTTTTGTAAGTTGGGTAGGATGTAAAATCCCTATTTTATTATTATTATTATTATTATTATTATTATTATTATTTTATTAGACTTAAAAATGATTTTATACAATTTATGGTTTTATTTATTTTTTTTTAAAAATGACCTTAGCCATTGTTGTGTTTGGAGCACAAGGCGACCATGAATTTTAGCACGAAAGATGTAGCAGTGTGCTTTGACCAGCATATTAACCATGTCGTGGGAGGCCTAGCCATAGTTCGGTCCGAACTAGGAAAACCAGGCCGAGTTGCGAAATAACGCATTTAAATTATTTTAATTAAATATTATTTTATATATTAATTTTTAGACGGTCCGGTTTGTCCAATTCAGTCCGAACAGAGCCCGAACCAAATTTAAGGCCATGTGAGCATGTGGGGTGACCAAGGTAGCTATATAGAAATATTTTGTGTATGTACAAATATTTTTAAATTATTTTTAGAACTTGTTGAATAATTATTGACTTTGGGTACAAAAATTTATATTTTATTAATAAAATAATGTTTTACAAGATGGTACAATTTTCTGGACCCACACATGGGTGAGCGATAAAGTTCACCCATTGGGACGATTATTATTATTTTATTATAATTTAAGTTATTTTGTGGAGATTAAATAAATATGTTTTTCTATTTAAATATTATTACTACTTTGAGTTGATTTATTAAGGATTGAATTTATGTATATATGTAGATATGCTCAAATATATTAAATAAGTGGATAGTTGACTTTTAAATTGTTAATTGCATTTTTATATATATTTATGGGTATATGTATGGATATATACATATGCATATATAGATATAGATATATATATATTTAAAAGATTGATTTAAAGGATAAAGCAAAAGAAAAAGAAAAAAAATAACAAAGTGTGGTTAGCCCCACAAGTGGGAACCGACCACATTGGCAAAAAAAAGAATAGCAAGCAGCAGCATAGCTGCGCTAGGGGCCGACCCCATTAACACCAAGTAGCAACAGCACCACCCCTTTACCCCTTTATATATATATATATATATATATATATATATATATATATATATATATATATATATATATATATATATATATATATATATATATATACCAAGTAGCAACAGCACCACCCCTTTCCCCCTTTATATATATATATATATATATATATATATATATATATATATATATATATATATATATATATATATATATATATATATACCAATATATATATATATATATATATACCAAGTAGCAACAGCACCACCCCTTTCCCCCTTTATATATATATATATATATATATATATATATATATATATATATATATATATATATATATATATATATATATATATATATAAAGGGAAAAATTTCAATTACTCCTTCTCCACTTTCTTTCCTCCACCCTCGTCCGCCTCTTCCCGGCAAACGTGCCCAACCTCGCCGGAGCGACAACAGTCCCACCTTCCGGTCGTCACAACAACAACAAACGACAACAACGGTAGCAACATACAACAAGGTACCCAACTTCTCCATGCGATTTCTCCTCCAATTTAAATCCGTTTTTAGATTCGTAAATTTTTGCAGAAAGCCCACATGACCCTCTATCATCCCCTTCAAATAGATTTATTTATTCTACAATAAATTCCCGGTTTAATTAGATTAAAAATCACGAAAAATCAGTTTTCAAAAACTAAAAAAAACCCGGTACGAGGTACGTCCCGACAAACCGTGCGACCCCGTCGTAAACCGAGAGTACCGAAGGGTCCGTATCGACTTTGCGGACGTGCAGGCTCTGACGGAATTCGAGTTGGTTGCGTGTACGCGACGAATTTGATCCGTATCCGTCAAATTTTTCCGTATCGGGCATTTTCGATATTTCCCAATTATTTTGTGCACACTCATCAAATCGTGACAAAACTTGCGCCATTGGACTCGAAATATTTTTCTGGTCCTGTATGCCAAGTTTGGTCCGATTCTGAGACCGTTGACTGGGACGCCATTTTGGCGGCCCACAATCCCACTCAACGGGCGATTTTGTGCACGGCTCATCCGAATCCAAAATTGGACATACCGTTGAGTTCGTCTCGGAAAAAATTCATAGACATGTAGTTTGACGACTTTAGAGACTGTAGGTTCTGGCGCGCATTTCGGTGCAAAGCGGGTCCAACGGCGGGCATCGTTTTGACCCAAAATTACGATTTTGCCCCTGTTCCAGAATTTAACTTTTGGACAGGCATTTCCTAGGCATATCTTTTATTCCAAACTCGTTCTTGATGTTTGTTTCATCATCCGGAGCTCCTTGTGGATTTTGACTTTCGTGTTGACGATTCTGACTGTTGGATTTTGCTACATCTCGCACCACCCTCAGGCAAAACACCTTGCCATTTGTTGTTTAATAATTAAGCTCATATTTCATGCATTTAATTCATTATTTTATTTATACAAAATAAACTGTGATACATGGCATAACTTGTTAGAACTTACTGTTCATTATAGTTCCTGCTATGTATTATTTTTCTTACACATTAAACCTAGATTTAAGGGACCACCTTGTGTGTTGCATTCATGGCCTTGACATGTTGTATCACGAAGTTGTGTGTCGCATGTAAAACACAGACATGCGTGACTAGCTGGCCACCGGTGTGTATAAGCCGTGCGATAGGAATAACCGCTAATAGAAATTGCATGCTAGTTTGACTTAGCGGTTATAGAGGTTTACTGTTGTGGATACAACATGGTAGGCATTGGGTGGGAAGAACAGCTCCTTAATGTATGGGTCATATATGCACTGTCCTGATTGTCGGTTATCTCCAGTGGGAGGTACGGTCCTGATAGCCGGTTATCTCCAGTGGGAGGTACGGTCCTGATTGCCGGTTATCTCCAGTGGGAGGTACGGACCTGATTCCTGATATTCCTGATCCAGCCCATGCGTCAAAGGTTTGTTCTTATTGCATTCACTATAGTACGGTCAGGTACCCTATTGCAGGCATCCCTTATTTATTTGAGCAATATTTATTCAGTGTATAGGGCATGATATTATGAGTCTTATTACGTCCCTCTGAGGACCTGGTTATCTCTTCAGGTGTGTGCTTCTGTGATTTTGCAGATGTTCTAGCCAAAGTCGTGATCTTCTCCATTCGTTCGAAGACGATTGCGCTTGGTTCGTCTCGTTATTTCATCGATCACTTCTTGTACATTTTATTTGAATAGTTGGTAGTGGACTTTATCTCCGCCTAACGATTGTATATATGACAAATTCAAAGTTGCTTTTATATTATTTATTTATCTAGTGGATGAGATTTAGTTATTCTGGTTCTACTGTATTTTACAGCTTATGTATTCATACGAGGTTTCCACATATTGGAGTATACTTCGTATGTATGCAGCTGGCATGGATACGTACCTAGTCCTAAGTATTTTGGGACTGGGGCGTCACAAGACGGGAATATGATTTGCCAGTCTCATATCAGGTTGAGATTGTTTTAGATTATATTCCAATGATTTCCTTTATCTTGACCTAGATCGTACCTTTGGGACTTCTCCTGAAAACTTTTTCTAAATCCTGTCTCGAAATCTGTTCTGCTAGTTTTTATTACTTATCCTTGATTCGTCGTTGAATTTTGAATCTTGATGTTCGTTCATTGTTGACTTTAACTTTGTATCTAAGATCAGTTTTTATGAATTGAGTTAAGATATTCTGATAAACATATTCGATGAGAACGATAAATGTCTACTTTATTTATGGAGTTTAGAATTTATTGCAGTCATACTAGCTAGCACGACAGGGATGTGGAGCCTGATGTTGGTTATACTATCGTAGTTATGGAATTTGGATTTTCTTGCAGCCATACCGGTTGGCGTGGTAAGAATTCCAGATGACATGATTTATGGTATATACCTTAGTTATGGTCTCCATCGTTATTGCAGCTATGCTTACTGGTGTGACAAAAATTCTGGCAACATAATTTCAGGAAGACGTGTATGGTTATCAGACTGTATCTTAAATCGGATCACATCGTCATGACCGGATGAGCAAGAACAAATTCTTATCATTATTCTTCCCCGTCTTGGTTAACTCTGTCTATCTACAGCCACAATTAGGATTTTCTCAACATAATTGTTTGTGTTCCATCTTCCTATGATTTGACTAAACTCTTCTTCACTAGCCTCTTGGATAATTCTTCTTGTCCTTCCCGGTAATTGTTGAAAGTGCCTCATGGATTGATTCGGAGGAAGTTCGAAAAGTAATTTATCCTTGTATTACAGAATCGGAAATTTGCATCCAGAGAAATACTGGCGAGGCAAGACTTCGGATAACGGCATCATGGTTAAATATGCTTTATTGAATTCTACTTGGACCACTCCCTAAGCATTTTGACTAACATCTTCTCCCTTATTTTGCAAAAATTTATTTGGGAATATTTTACGAATTTGGCCAAGTTAAGTTCAGGAACCTATATTATCTGGCGTGGCAGCTGTGCACTGCAGCCATCCGTTGTATTATGGAACAAGAAAGTTAATCGCAGCTAGATGCATACTAGCGCGATAGTAACTTCATGTGACATAATTACGGAGGTATATGGTTCTTGAGTTTTACTTCGACTACGTCCTATGTATTTCGTTTGACCTCGTACTATTCTTGGAAATATTTCGATAATCTTTCCTGTCTTGTTTGACCCTTACCTTGTCTGAATATTAATATGATTGCTAGACCCAGTCTTAGGCCCTGTTACCTTCTATTTTGATGATTGGATAGCCAGACCTAGTTAACAGATTCTGTAGTGTAACTATAATATGTTATTATGTGTGATTGTGATGAGTATATTTTCTTAGGTATTCATTGGATTAAGCTTATAGGACAGATATGACTGATTGACTATAGTGGACTTAGAAACTATTAAGAATGATTAGTTTGATAGTATAGATTGGTTTTAAGGTATCTAAGAAGGAGTAATGAAATCTTATATTTAGTGACTACGGATTTAGGACTAGAATCTTGTGCTTAGATTTGAGGGTTTATATTCAGGAGTTCTTGAGTAAAAGAGAGAAGGCTCAATGCCCAGAATAGGTTTTGAATGTATAATTTCGTGGAGCTTGTGATTAGTAGGATAAAGATACTTAGGACGGGATAAGGAAACAAACAAATTGCTATTGAGATTGGAATTTTGGTTGATGGCCAATCATTGTTGATATATACGTATCTCGAGGATGACCTATATTTTAGAGTATATGTAAAGGTTCATATTGATATGAAGATTCTAAGGGGTAAAATGACATAGTTTTTATGGAAGAAGCTTGATGAACCTGAACCAAAATACCTGTAGAGAGAAAAAACATAGATGACCACAAGGGTAGCAGATTTAGTACTGTAGCCACAGCAGTTGCATGTTTTAGCTTGACATATTGGATGATTTTAATTTCGAGGACAAAATTTTTATAAGATGGGCAGGATTGTAAGCCCCTGAATTTAGGGCATATTTTTTCAATTTTATAAATCAATTATTTTGAATAAATATTATTATTTGATTATTATTTGATTAAATGCTCTTTACCGTGACTTGGATTTCTAGAGCATCAGAGATGCCAGTCTCTGAAAACTTTTTTCTTGAAGTTTGTAGCAGACGGGATTATCTTCATGTTGATATTTCGTGTCCCACTTGAACTCGTTCCCTTGTGCTCTTTTTGTATTGCGCAACTTCGGGTCAATTTAGACCAATTAATCATTGAATAATTATTCCCACTTTTATCTTCGATCATCGTTAGCACGTTACCATGACTTTTAATTTAGGAGCACCAGACTAGTCTTTTTTTTGAAACCAACTTGTCATGCCTGATCTACTCGAGACGCTCTTCACCCATGACCTTCGTGTCCCACTCAGATACTCCATTTTGTGCTCCATTTCCTTCGCACAACTTTCGGTTGACTTTAGGACAATTAATTATCTACCGTAAAACCTAATTTAATTTCCAATTTAATTTTGGGACCCGACATCGACCCAAACCTGTCAATCCCAAATATGGACATGGCCCACACGAAGCCTACTACCCGCATGACACTTCTGTCCCATTTATTGAGTCCCCACATGCTACTTATTTATCCATGATTATAAATACCTCAAAATAATTTATTTATTGCACCTAGTCCATTTTGGCCCAGCCCGGCTCCACTGAACCCAACCCCAGCTCCATGTTACCCTCCATCATGACTGCCCATACACCTACTGATATTTTTCCTCTACCCTAAATATCTCTCTTTATGTATAAATATCTAATTCTCTCATTTGTATATATATACACATATATATACATATAATATATACATACATATATAATATCTAACTTTCCCTCTCTCTCCACACACACAAATCAAACCCCCTCTCCCCATGTGCAACCGACCAGCACACCCCCCCTCTCTCTTTCTCTCTCTACTTTTTTCTTTCCTTCTCTCTAAATATCTCTCATTCTCTCTCTTATTTATATATATATATATATATATATATATATATATATATATATATATATATATATATATCCATCTCACCCTCTCTCTCCATATTTAAATATCCCTCTTTTTCTCTCACCCCACAACTCCCCCTTACTCCTGTACGAGCAACACCCCCTCCCCTCAACTTCTTCTTCATCTTCTTCTTCTTCTAAGTTCTTCTTCATCTCCTTCTACTTCTACTCACCATCATCACAAGCACCACCATCACCATTACCATCATCACACCATCTTCACACCACCACCTCCTCCCCAACCCGAACCGCCACCACCACTTCAACCGCGCCGCCTGGCCGCCGTGTGCCACCGCGTGGCCGGTGCGCCACAGCAGCAGCTCGCAGCAAGGGCTGCGACAGCGCGCGCACAGCAGCAGGTCGCACGCACGGGCCGCCGTGCGCCGTCATGCGCCGCGTGGCCGGCCACCCTCACTCCGGCGAACCTCCAGCGACCTTTCTGTGGCAGCCAACGTCCTCCAGGATGCGCCGTCTAGGCGATTTCAGCATTTTTCTCGGAGTTCCGTCGACGCGCGCGCGGAGAAAATTTTAGAATTCGTGCTTCGAGACAGCGACTTCGTGACGATTTTCTGGACAATCCGACCGTTGGATCGGTAATTTCTTCGTTCCATCTCAATCTCGGTATATAGCCCTTCACTCCTCTAAAATTTTATCCGTTAATTTCGTCGTTTGATACATCAAAACCGGCCACCATGTTGACCGTTTAAATTGTATTATTTTTGGACAGTTTCGCGGAGCCAATTTCGTCGGTTCGTATCTCCTCCATCGTAGCTCTGGTTGGCGCACTACCAGTTCCTATGCGAAGCTGGTATAACCCTCTTCCTGTCTCCTTTAAGTTTCGTTTCATCATAAGCACGTTCGGTTAGTCGAATTCGACGCCAAAGTTGGCCGTCCGAATTCTTTAATTTGTACTTGTTAAATTCCATTTTTGAACCCGGGACTCCGAATTCAATTTCTGACACCACCAATAGACTCGTGGTGTCGTTCTGGCATGTTTTTATATAAATTTTGTTAGATTTGGAGGACGTGGACCCTGACACGTATTTCGGTGCAAAGTAGGCCCCACAGTCCGGGTCAACAGGACTTTTTGACGTCGGCTCATCGGAATCCAATTCCGGATATACCGTTGAGTTCATATCGTCATTCTGGACTCGTTGACATATAATTTGCTGAGTTTTGAGGACATTGGCTCCGACACGCTTTTTCGTACAAATCAGAATTTTAATGTCCTAGTCAACGGACGAATTTGAGATCGGGTCAACGGAAATCCAATTCTGGATATACCGTTGGGTTCGTATCGTCATTCTGGATTTGTGGACATATAATTTGTTAGGTTTGGTAGACTAGTATTCTTGCACATTTTTCGGTGCAAAGCGGGTCCGACACGGACACCGTTTTGACTCAAAATTATCTTTTTGCCCCTGTGTCCAAATTGGACTTATAGATAGGCTATCCTAGCTGATTTGACCATTCTGGACACGTTGGTGATGTTTGTTTTATCATCGGACAATGTTTGTAGATTTTTCTCTGTGTATTACCCTTTTATTATAATTAATTCTTATTTAGTTCGTATTTCGGAATTAGTATAACGAAACTGAGATCAGTCGATTCCAGTGATCTCACATCGCTAAAGTTGGCAAGATGATCATGTGGATCACTGTGATAAGATTATTAACCTTACTGTTGATTATCTTATCTCGATTTGCGTGTCGTAGGTTTCGATGTACGAATAACGAGGTGCAACTTGATATTTTAAATTCTTAGATTAGAGTTGACCCTGTTTGACCAAGATATATGGTATCTTGGTTGGTAATGTTTAGGAATAGTATGCTTAGGCTAGTTTTGACCTCGGTTGACCAAGTTTGACTGTTTTGAACAAAAGTCAACTATCAGTCAACACTTGGCCTAGGAATGTCTAGAACTTGACCAGAGTTGACCAGTTGACCAAAAGTCAACAGTAAGTCAACCCTTGACTTAGATTGACCTAGTTTGACTTGTTTTGACTTGTCTTGACCTAGTTTGACTTAGTATGACTTGATTTTACTTCCAAACCCTTATATTGATACAGTATTCCATCTATAGGTCCTCGAGGCACTGTTCTAGGACTCAGTTGACATATTCCACCAGATCGCAGGCGAGTACATTCTCTGATAATATTTTTGTTTTATGATATCGTCTATGTTTCTTGTATTTAGTGTAGATATCCTTGTTCTCTTGACACATTGTTCACACGGATTGGTATTTCTCTGGATCCCGTCATGAGATGTTATTCCTCGCTTTTCTTGGTATATCTTGTGCAAGTCTTTCTTGTTCCTTGTGCATTGTATAGACACGATTCCTGCGAAGGCTAGCTACCCTCTCAGAGAATCGCGCGTCATGATGTGTCATGGTTGGATCCACTATACTAGTCGGGGACGGGGAGTATTAGTGTAGATGTGTGGTCATTATCCACCTTGTTTATTCCTGTAGACCTTGTTGGATAGCCAATCCTACAATCCACGTATGATTGGCCGGACCATTAGACCTTGTGCAGACCCAAGCCGGCCACATGTTGTAGCTAGTACTCACACACTTAGATAGATGATTCTTGATTCTTGTACATGCCATGATCAGTTTACTTGCCTTGTTCTAGCTCTAGATTTACAGCTTACCTTGCCATGATACTCACATGTACATTTCATGATTTCTTGTATATTCTCTCTATTTACTGCTACATTTTCAATATCGTCTAATTAGAACTGTTATTTGAGATTTGTGCTCGTTCCATCCTGATTGGATATGTTGACAAAATTTTAGGAGTAGTTGTGCCCTCAGTATTGGACTTCATGATGTTGCTAGCTGAGGTGGATCTCACTATTCTTCTTTGTGAGTTGCCTGGTAGTTACCCTTAGTTTGTCTTGTTGTTCCTTCTTTATTTTCCTGTCTTATGATTCCTTCTAATAGTTTCTAATTGTTCTTGTGCCTTAGTTATCTTTCCTGTCTTATCTTCTTTAGATGTTGGGTTGTGATTGAGTACATTGTAGTTCATGGACCTTCTAGATGTAGTGTATATTTATTGGGTACTAGACAGCGTTCTACCGCCGATACTGCAGCGTAGGCTGGGCATGGCCCACGTATTCGTACCCGTATATCCGGGTGCGGGTCGTGATAGCAGGGCTTGTGGCTGTGGAATAATCTTGCTGCATCTTGCTAGTAACTAGGCCTGTGGTAACCCTAGTTAGTTAAAGTATCAAGCCGTACTTATTGCTTGGCCGTGAAATGTTGGATGGAGTTTACCAGTCTATTCTTGTCTTGATTCTGTACAAGATTGTTACATGTCCTGATTTCTTATATTTACATTGCCGATAAATGGTGGGAGAAGCCAAGTTCTGTTCAGACGAAGGGTTACAACCCCGGTCCTTGTTTGGTTTACGGATTGTAACCTGGTTATCTGAATAGTCCCATAGTTATCTCATCGTATATCACATGTCATGTTTGATACGTTTTACCTTACCAACAAGATTTGGGAGACGAAATTCTATTCAGGCGAAGGGTTACAATCCCGGTCCTTGTTTGGTTTAAGGGTTGTGACCTGGCTACTTGAATGGTTTTTTCGTACTCAGTTGCTGTTGTTATCAAGCCTTTTCATTACTGTCTTTTATGTAATTATACTCTTGTGCTAATTAGCTGGTTTTAGTTCCTAAGTGAAGCCTCCTTTGTGGCACTTGCTCTTTCTGGGGTCTGATCCAGCTGGTTTTGTATGGCCAGATACCGGAGCAGCACCAGAGGATCTACCGACTTTTCAGCCAGATGGTGACCATTAGAAGGAATCCTGGCAACGAGTGGGTTTATTTTGGCTCTTCCACTTTATTGTAAAATTATTCTTTTGAGGCGTTTAGCCGACGAGCAAGTGTTAGCTCGTGTACATTTTACTTACTGTCTGCTACGGGCTGTAACATGATTGGCAACCTAGGGTTGATCATGTATGACTAAAACTCTTGCTAGTCCTCACATTTTGTAACGACTAGCTTCATGATCAGCTGAATATGTAATGTTTGGGACACCTTACTATTGTATATTTGGTGATCTTACATCTTGTAATTTTACTTACTTGCTTGTGATTGAGACACTAGGCTTGTTATTGACCATAAGAGACTGATGGCTTGTAGATAAACCCTCATATATCTAGACAGCCGTGACCGTATAGTGGAGTGGATTCCATTTTATTATACGTAGCTGGCTATGTCTGCCCCCGCTCTCCAGTGTTCTGGTTCTGGGGCGTGACACGAACCAATAGGGAGCCACCACGTATCCTCGATTCACGTGCACGGTCTCCCAGTTTGTTCGTTAGGTACTATTGTAAAAAAAACCACATGACAGTTAGTAGCACTCACAACTCTGGTGAAAAATAACAGAATAATAGGTAGATTAGGAATACCTCAATGCAATTAACGGTGAACATTATTCAGTTTTGGATCAAGAAACTAATCGGACCAAATAAGAAATTCGGTTCGGTTTGGGAAAAAAAAAGATTTCGATTACGGTAAAAAATAAAAACAATCAAGTAAAATTATACAATAATTAAATATCCTAAAATTTATGTATATTTTATGATTAAAATGTATATATGTTTTATTTTTGAAAACAACAATCTCATGTATGTATTTTAAAGTATAATTTTAATAATAAAACAATTAGTCCAACTTTCAATATAACTTTGAATACAACAAACATATGTATAAAAGTTGTAAACTTTTAATATAATTTAATCACAATTTTAAATTTGGGTCCGGTCCAATAAACAATAAAAATAGTCCACGAACTGAATCGATTATCAGTTCAGTTATGGCTAATTTCGGATTGATTTCGATTTTATATTTTGAAAATTTTGGTTGACTCGATTTGATTGTTTCGATTCGATTGAAATCGAATAAACCGCACGCCCACACTATATGCAATAATATTATGAACAAATTCATGAATTGAAGGTTAGATACTTAGATGTTATCGTAGTCTAGTTTATTATCCGTTGATTTAACTTAAAATAAACTAACATAGACTATCATTTAGAAAGTAAACAAGAAGACATTTGCTATGCCTACAACCAAATGCTTACAACCTTCCTACAATTTGCCACGTGTCGGACTTCAATTCGCCACGTGTCGGACTTCGAGTGGAGAATGGGAGTAACTGGTGGGGTTAGATGGAGTCCATATAACAGGAGGAGTGTGAGAGGTGGTGGGACCTATATGTAAGGAATGGAAGAGTGAGATTGTAAACAAGAAACCCCAAATGTGTTCCTTGGTTTTTGGACCATAAAACTAGCTTGGAAAGTTCATAAAGGACTAGTTGATCGACAAGAACGGTGATGTTATTGTAAAGATCTAACCCCTGCCGACTCAAGTTGCGTTTCATATGTTACGGAACTAAGACCTCGTTGAGTTAACGAAATCATGGGACTGGAAATTTTGTTTGTTTCTTTTCTATATTTAGGTATCAAACGAAAGTATAAGAAACATGGCCGGCCCTGAACTTCTGTGGATCCGAGACAAAATTTTAAAATAGAAATCTGCATACATAATATAAAAATAAAATAAAAAAATAAAAAATAAAAATAAATTTAGAAACAATTGTTATCACCAAAAATTGTACTAGAACCTTAAATAGGCAAGCCTAACATAATAATCACTACACCATAGTCATTTTATGTTAAGTAGGGTTCATAAAACATAATTGGTCTATTGTAGATAAAAAAAAAATATATTAATATTAATATATTTACATTTAAATTAATTTTTTTGCCCTCCAGATCCGTGGGTCCTGAACGGTGTACTAGTTGTCCTGGACCAGGGTCGGCCCTATTGAAGAAAGAAAAATGATTCTCATAGAGAAGAAAAATAAGAGAAAAAGTGATTCTCCCATCCAACTAATAATTCATTTTTCCAGGATAGAAAATTCACTCTTTCTTTTAATTTTTTTTTGTCCACTTCAAACACCAAAAAATAAAAATAGATGAACAATTATAATTTTTTAAGGAAAAAAAAAGGATAAGGAATTGGTTTCTTTTCCTTTTCTTTCTATTCCACGAACAAAAATGATGCCTAAAAGGTCTCCTTTTGTCTTTTTTTTTTTTTTTCTAGAAAATTATAATTTCTGTTAAAAAAATTCGGAGTTTGAAAGTGCTTGAAGATTTGAGCGATGAAATACATAATTGGGAATAAAAAAGTAAATCCATGTAACGATGGAGTAATCATTTTTTTTTTCTTTTAACTTCTAAGGACAAAAAAAAAAGTAGTCTCTTTTTATTCAATGTCCTGATTTTGTGACCAAAGGTGACCCAAAAAAAAAAAAGGTTTTGGACCAGCAATTTGACTACTCATCCATTTCCACTGCAACCAAACCTTCCCATTCATTTGGGGTCGCAACCGACAATTTCTGAAAAGCCTGCCAACAAGAGTTCCGAAGACGAAGGATTGCGCAAATTATGATATTTATTCACCCTCCTATCACGTGGAGACATGCGGCAACTAAAATTTTGTCAAGTACATTGTCTAGAACAAGACAATCAACTTCACTCATCTTCTTTTATTTTTCTAATATTTTTTATTCATAATTGATGACATGGAAGAGAAGACATTGTCAAGTGCATTGTCTAGAATAAAAAGAGCCTACTTTTTTAATTTTTGCCACATAAGACAATCAACTTCACAATGTCTTTTTTAATTTTTGCCACATAAGCTTCACAATTGACTTGACAATTGTATTGGAGAAGAACTTTTGAATAAAATTTTGTCATTCCTATGTGGCATTAACTTTTTTCCAAAGTCACAATAGGGTTAGAGATACTCTAATTGTCACTAGAGTCCATTTTTATTCACCCACCAAATCTATAATATTTATTTACCCCCTATCATATGGAGACATATAGTAAATCAAACCTACTTTAAAAATGTACAAAATCACTCTCAAAATAATTTTAGTTGCCACATGTCTCCACATGATAGGAGGGTGAACAAATATCATAATTTGGGTGGGTGAACAAAAATGGACTCGTTGTTACTACTTCAAGACTAATAAAGGATTAAGAGACATCTTCCACCATTTCAATTTTAGTCCGGACCTTTTATTTATGAACATAGGCGAATTGTGCCATCGTACGAACAAAAAAAAATTGAAATATCCCAAAAAACTTTCGTCTATGTTAGTATTGTGAAATTTTCATTTTTAAATTTAGATATTATTATAGAAAGTCAAAAATTAAAAAAAAATTACTTTTAAGTACTTAGTCAAAAAAATGTTCTCTCAGCCATCTTCAGCTTATATTTCTAAAATTGAGTTTCTAACCTATTTGGCATTGTACTTTTAAAAAATTTCTATCATAGTTGATAGAATTTTTATATAGAAATTACACACAAAAAAATACTCTCCAATTATTCTCTATTTCCATCCTATGTGACAATAATAATAATAATAATAAAATGATATGTTTAATGAAGCAGGATCCAATATTAATTGCTATAGGTTAGAATTATTTCTCTATCCTACATCAGCACCATATAAAATATAAATTGGAATAGAAATCTTGGTTGGAAGAATTTTTTTCCTAAAACGGATTTTTACCATAAAAGATAGGGAAGATAGAACCCCATTAAAGATGGTCTTAATTCTCAATTTCAACTAAATAATACAAAAAATTCATTTAATATATTCTTAATCTTAACACGGGTTCGAGTTTCAACTAAATCATAATTTGTTTTTTTTCAACTAAATCATAAATTTTTTTTATTTAATATTCTTTATCTTACCATTTGGCAACGTCTAATAAAAATTGCCAACTAACATTGGAGAGTATTTTTTGTAATTTTTATAGAAAAATTCTACCAACTAGGATATAAATTTTCAATACCAAGTATTATAGAAATCCAATTTTAAAAATTTACACTGAGGATAGAAAATACTATGTTTATTTTTTTTTTCTTAACACGAACATGCCATCACCACTATCAAGATCGTACTTTTTTTAAACGAAGGACACCATTTTAATTTTTGTTCAGCACTAAGACTCGGGACTAGTATGTGCTGTTCTTTGTCGAAACAAACATTTTTCGTAAAGGGAGTTTTTTTTTTAGAATGTCCGACGATACGTACGGAACTTTGTGCATGCTGCATTGCATGTCTGCTGGGGCCACTGTCCCCCAACTACCACTAAATAAATGAAAGAAATAATACGTCTCTGTGGCTCGATCCAGTGATCGTTCGCCACTCAGCCAGGGACTTATATCCCTCATCGGTAACCACAAGAGCCACTCGATTTCGATTTTTTTCGTAAATGTAGTTGTAATTGTTTTTTTTTTTTTTGAAATCACACGCACACACACAATTGGGAGGCTCGAACCTTGCCGGCCCCTCCGGATGTCCGCTCTAATACCACTAGGCTAGAGATTCCTTAGATAAATCATTTTTTATAAATTTTACTTTTAAAAACTGTAAGAAAATAAGAAACGAAGGGATAGCATTAATAATATATCTTAATTTTTTTTAAATATTTTAAAAGACTTTTTGGCAATTACAATTATTTTTCGGAAAACTATTTTTCGTACAAACAAGTGCAGAGTATCTGTACCTCGTGGAAGAAAAATCCGATGATCATTCTCCAATTAATCTTCTTTAAGAAAACAGATTATGTTTATCTAATTTAGTAGCAGACTAATCGAGAGTATTGTCTTTTTGCTGCATCAGAATAAAGAAAGAGACAGATAGAAATTGATAAGTACCTGTTGAGGACCTACCATATATATAATTTTTTTTTTTTTTTAAAACTTCCAATGTCACATTGTCTCCACATGTTTATTCGAAACTTGGTAGTCAACTTTGCAGATCCAGGAAAAAAGAATATAAATCCCAACATAACATAAATACATAGCCTAAGGCCTCAGTTTGGTTCGCGGCATGAAATTTTTTTGGCATTTATTTCCTTTGGAAAATTATACTTTTTATTGATTTTTTCTTTAAAATGTCAAAGAATTTGAAAAAGAAAATGAATACTTCAATGTGAAAAATTGATTAGATGGATGAAATTACTTTTTTTCTTAATTTTTCTTCCATTGGAATTATTTTTTTTCTCCTCAGTTTCTTTGGCATCCAAAGATAAGAAAGTAATCACTTTTTTTTTCTAACCCAATAATTTCGCAAACCAAACGAGACCTAAATGTAGGGAACATTGGAGGGACTAGGAGGAGAATTAATACTTGGTAAGTAAAATGTTGGCCTCTGTTTCTATGGACCAACATCTGTTGACATCATTTTTACATTCCAGCAAAACAACATTGCTTACATTAAACCTCCCTTGTGGGGACGTTTTGGATGAAGGTTTTGTATTTATACCTATATTTGATTAAGTTAGGTTGAAAATAATTTTTTATAAATATTCTTTCATTAATTTCATAATACTTCTATTACCTAAATTCATATGTTTACGATAAAAATAAAAATTTTAAAAGTAAAATGAGGGTATTATTTTCCAAACAACAGTAACAGGAAAACAAAACTATTCAGGGAGTCTTGAGTTTTACTTTTCCACAACAACGAAAATATGAAGCCTCTTAAGCCTCTTCTATCCAGCGATTCACAATCCTAGATGTATCAAATAAGGATAAAGAATCTAAAATTTATTTCCAAGCTTCCAAAACTTGACGAGCCCTTAGAGCATCTCCAACCCTATTGTGAGTTTAGAAAAAATGGTTGCCACATAGGAATGACAAACTTTCATTCCAAAAATTCTTCTCCAATGTAAATGTAGAATAAAATATGAAGTTGACATGGCAATGACATGGCAACGAGAATGTGAAGTTGATTGTCTAGATCTAGACAATGCACTTCACAATGACTTTGTCTCCACATCATCAATTATGAATAAAAATATTTATAAAAAAATTAAAGAAGTGGAAGAGTTGTCTTTGAAGTTGGAAAAAATACTTTTTATTCTTCAATACTTTTGCATTGGAGAGAGTTTTTCTATCCCATTGTCTTTTGAGATATAGTCTTGCCACATAAACAAGACATTGTCTTGTGGCTCATGCCACATAGGAGCCACCTAAGACTCACAATACTTAAACAAGACAATAGGGTTGGAGATGTTCTTAGGAAAGATGTTGGCATACCTGGATTATGATACATTAGGACATTCTAAAATCGATATCACGTAACATATTCATTTTTGCAAGTTATACATTTCCGTACAACATAATATTCCATATAGGAAAACAAGGAAGCATTGTCCTCCTTCATGATACATTTTGGCAAGAAACAAATTACAAATTGTGTTGGTACAAACAACCACAGAAACTCAACATAAAATAAATCTTCAAAAGTTGTGCTGCAAGAACAGGTCTTCTTGTGGCGAGGCAGGCCCGATCTCTTCCTCCAAGCACCTCAGGCTGTCCCCCATCCCGCCCCCGTTCCCCAGCTCCCTCCCTTCCGACGCCTTCCCGTCCGCCGCGTCGACGTCCGACACCGACGACTTCCTCCTCCGCGACGACGACGTCACGCTCGGGTAGCTCGGGAACGTGATCCACGAGGGGGCCCTGTACTCCAGCCTCTGCTCCTCCGCCTCCCCCAGCTCGTTCTCCGACACGGACTGGTTCGACGACCGCTGCGACGACGCCGTGTTCTTGTGCAGCCGGCTGCTGCCCAGCACCACCTCCGTGGGCAGTATCGGCTGGTCGTTGCACGGGCTCCCCATCAGCAGCGCGAGGGCCCTCTCCAGCGCCGTCGTCACTTTGTCCATCGACGGCCTGTCCTTCCCCCTCATCCTCACGCACTTGCACGCCACCGCCGCGATCTTCTTCAGCGCCTCGAGCTCCGCCGGCTGCGGGAGGACCGGGTCCAGTATCGCCGAGATGTCCCCGGCCTTTATCAGCGGGACCGCCCACTCCACGATGTTCCCCTCTTCGAACTGCATGTCGATGGCTTTCCGCCCGCTCAGGATCTCCAGGAGGAGAACCCCGAAGCTGTAGACGTCGGACTTCGTCGTCAGGTAGTGGAGCCTGTAGTACTCGGGGTCGAGGTAGCCGAGCGTGCCCGCGGGGAGCTCCGACAGCGGAGAGCTGCTGTCGGTCGGGCCCAGCAGCGAGAGGCCGAAGTCGGAAACACGCGCATTGTGCTCCTCGTCGATGAGGATGTTGGAAGACTTGATGTCCCTGTGGATCACCGGCGGGCAGGCGTAGCCGTGCAGGTACTCTATCCCCCGGGCTGCCTGCACCGCGATGGTGACCCTCCGGACCCAGTCCAGCTGCTCCCTGAGGCCGGCGTCCTTGCCGTGGAGGTGCCGGTACAGGGAGCCGTGCGCCATGTACTCGTACACCAGCAGCCTCTCGCCGCCTTCCTCGCAGTAGCCGAGCAGGCTGAGCAGGTGCGCGTGGTTCAGCCGGGAGAGCAGGTCGAGCTCGGTGCGGAACTCCTTCGAGTTCTTCTTCACGTCCGACGATACGACTATGGACCGCTTCACCGCGACGACGGTGCCGTCTTTCAGGACCCCTTTGAAGACGCAGGAGAAGCTCCCCTTTCCCACCTGCGAGTCCTCTTGGAACCCTCCCGTCGCGCTCTCCAGCTCCTCGTAGGTGAACACCTGGGCCCTTCTGATCTTGAGCTCCTCCCTCTCCGGCTGGATCTTTATCGGGTCCTTGCGGAACGACAGCGTCTTCTTGGTCGAGCACCTGCAGTTGTGCAATTTGCGTCTCACGTAGAGGTACGCAACCAAGGACACCGAGAAGACCAGCACGACCGCGAACACGATCTCCGCGACGAAGATCGGCAGCTGGAGGGCGAACAGCCTCCGCGGTTTCGACCTGTTCTCCGACGACGAAGACGAGGAGGAGGAGCACAGGGAGGAGCAGCTGGGCGACGCGCAGGTCGAGCAGTTGAGCAGGCACGTCCGGTCGGAAGTGGAATTGCACGGGCTGAACTGGTACGTGCCTTCCGGGCAGCCGCTGCTGCAGGGCAGGCACACCCTCGAGTTGTCCGGCTTGCAGAGCCTGCCGCCCGAGCTCTCGCGGGCCAGCTCGAAGAACCCGGAGGCGCAGGGGATGAGGCTGCAGACCCCGGGCGAGACGGCCATCGGCAGGGACCAGGGGGCGCCGTTGCCCCAGCAGAAGGACTTGGGGGGCCTGTCGGCGAAGACCCCGCAGGTGAAGTAGTCCCCGGCCGCCAGCGCGTAGGCCCTGGCGGGGGCCCCGGGCGGCGCCACGCTGTTGGGGAGCCTCAGCCCCCAGCAGACGACGCCGCGGTCGAGGCTCCTGATCCCGCAGGCGTGGAAGCGGCCCCCGACGACGGAGACCATGGGGTCCATGGGGACCAGGTCGACGTCGCCCCGGCTCATCCCGAGGCTCCTCCCCCAGCAGAAGACCTGGAAGTTCTCGAGGACGCCGCAGACGTGGAAGCCGCCGGCGGAGAGGGAGCGGAAGCGGAGGTTCCTGGGGATGAGGGAGATGACGCCGGTGCCGGTCTCGTCGCCCCAGCAGAAGGGCGCGGAGCCGCGCTCGAGGAGGGCGCAGCTGAAGACGGAGCCGGCGGTGAGGGAGGAGACCGGGGAGGCGAGGCGGTGGGAGGCGGTCATGTTGTAGCCCCAGCAGTCGACGGCGGCGCGGTAGGCCCCCCCGGGCTGGGCCCTGAGGGCGCAGAGGTGGTGGTCGCCGGCGCTGATGGAGGAGTAGGCGGCGGCCTGCTCCATGGGCTGGGGGACCCCCATCTCGACGTAGAAGTTGCTGCCCCAGCAGTAGGGCTGGCGGGAGGTGAGCAGGAGGCCGCAGACGAAGCTGTCGCCGGCGGTGAGGCCGAGGAGCGGGAGCCTGGACGGGGCTCCGTAGACGACCGAGTTGTCGTCGCCGAGGCACGTGACCAAGTGCGACCCGTCCGAGCTCAGGGCGCAGAATGCCGGGCCCTTCTCGCCGTAGGAGACGGCGATGGACGACATGGACCCGAGGGAGCTCACTGCCACCACTAGCGCAGCAGCATGGATCAACAACAACGTCGCACCACCACTGGTTGCGTATACCACCATTTTCCAAAAGTTTTCGACTATTTCTTTTCTTCTCTACATAGCTAACAACAATATCAAGAACAACAACAAGAACTTGAACTTCCACATTCACTCACTTTCGGTGATTAGCTCCAACATTTTCTGGGAGGCAGGAAAGGAAGTGAGGGGAAGGGAAGGGAAGGGGAGGTGGGAGCATTGAATGGGCATTAAATTCACTTCGCTGATGTGTAGGTGGGATTGGTAAGTGAGAAATAAATGCAATTCTCTCCTCTTCTACATGTTATGGTTATGCCTGGCCTGACCTGGACCCGACCCATCACCATCTCCCTCTCCCTCTCCCTCTCCTTCATCTGCACCTCTGCACACTTGTCCCATCAAAATTCAATTCAAATTCTTTCCTTCTTCAGTCTTCACCCCTCCCATCCAAGGAAAATTCATACATCAACTCAATAGCGTAGGCTCTGTTGTTGCAATGTATGTTTTCGGACTTTGACACATGCACTCGCTGTCGTGTGTTTTACTTTGGGCTAACAAATTGGCCCAAGAGCTTGAACTCTTTATAAATTGAAACAGTACTCATAGATGCTAAACTAAAAATAAAGGTTCACTCGTAAAACCGCTCTCTTTCAAGACTATGCATACAATTAGCTTACTTCCGCCCAATTGACAAGATAAAGACAGTAGAAACTTTATAGCAATTACACACCATAAAAGGCCCCGTATGATATGTGAGTTAGAGCCTCTCCCTTGTAACCTTAGATACTACCTAAAGTTAGTATTACTTTTAAAGTTGTATGTATCTTAGAGAGTTATTTAGGTTGTATGAACTCCAACTATATATTGAGATTAAAAGTGACCGTTAGCGCAGCTTCTTAGAGAGAGTGATGTCTAACTATGCAAACGGCAAAGTCTACTGAGAATAAAAGTGATCGTTATCGTAGCTTTTTTCCATAAACAATTTAGAAGACCGGCTGTCAACAACATAGAGTTCATCATCTTCGTTAAGGTACGGTTCCATTGGATTGGAGAGAATACAGAGCAGTCGTTTCATTGGCAATTTCATGTTCTTTGCATAACGATGCGAATTCAAGAGAACGATATTCTCGATCTCGATCGCTTCTGAGCCTCTTGAGTCGTTGGCCCGTTTGACGTTCAGCCACAGCCTTAAAGTATTTGGAATTCTCGAAAACTTCATTTTCTTATTTGAAAAGATACACGAAAGCGTACTACGAGAAGTCATCGATGAAGGTAATAAAATACTTCAACCCAACCTTTGTGGAGAAGTACTTGAAGTCACATATACTTGAGTGCACCAACTCCAGAAAATCTGCATTTCGTTTCACCCGTCTAAACGACTTTCTTACAATTTAAGTCAACACACAAATTTCATATATATATTTTTCCACTTCCTTACCCCCACATTTGAAGATAAGACATAGAGTAGACATCTTATTTATTCTTTTACAATGAACACGTCCTAGTCTATTGTGTCATAGCTCAAAAGAGTAACCACAAACATATACTTCATTAATACATTCAGGTGAAGTTACAACTTACAATTTGGACATTTGATCGATACAAATTTTTTTTCTCCAAGTATGCTCATTTATAAGACATTACCATATGGCTAGCGTTGATGTTCATCCTCAAGCATGTTGCACAACAAGCTCCTAGAGATCAGATTCTTAGCAATAACAAGTACATGTTTCACGTTCTTTAAGTGACTTTTCCGAAGTCAGTTTTAGCACCACTTACCCAATCCCAAAAACTTTCAGGTTGAGATTTGTTCGACATTCGAACCTTCTCAGAAGTGGATTCGTAAGTGGTGAATTTTTTTCTTTGAACACACGTGACATGATGCACCCATGTCCACCAATCAATCGTGTCTACGTTAGATGAGTCAACATGCACAATCATAACAACCAAGTTAAGCTCACCTTACTCTTTTGGCTTGGACCTGCAGTCCTTCTTGAAGTGGTACTTCTTGTCACAGTTGAAACAAGTCCCGTCGTCTATAGACATGGGTTTAAAAGAATATGACTTCACCTTCAGATGGTTGAATTCCTTTTATTGCTATGGTAAGCCTTATACTTCCCCCTTTGTAGTCTCCAAGTTGTACTATGTTTGTCTAGGCAAACTGTTTGGACAAAGTGTCCACTTTGATTTGGTTTCTCGCCATCTTTAATACGAATGAAGGATATATAAGTGCGTCTAACAAATCTATGACTTCTTGTGCTACATGTTAGTTTTGAACCGACCCTAGTAGGGACGGTACTTGGAGACGATGGCCCCCCACCATGAACTTGTCTGCTTGAGGCATAGCCTCCTCCTCAAGCTTTTCCTGCAACTTCAGTAATTATTTCACTTGTGATAGCATGGTCTTTTCATCTTCAAGTTAATTTTCATAAAGTTATCAATAAGATATATTTTGGATATCTTCTCCTCATCTTTTGTATTATTTTTCAAAAGACTCCCAGACGTCTATTGCAAATACTTTCTTGTTGTACGATTCTTCCACGAAAGCATCCATGGAGCTGAGAATCAACGACTTGCATAGGTTGTTGTCCCTCCTCTATTTCTGGTGCGTTGTGATCATGTTGGCCATAACTTGTACATAATCTATTTTTAGACGAATTGGTTTTGGATCCATCAACATGTAATCCACGTTGACAAGTTGAAGATTGAGATTAATCTTCTTCTTCCAGGTTTTGTAATGGTCTCCATCGAACTTCTCAAATTTGTGACAACTTGTGTCCAGAAGATTTACACGATTTTTCATCTTTGTTGTTTCGACCTTACTTTGGGATTGTTGTTGACGGGTTACAAAGATCGTACAAAGTACGTTGAAAATTGAAAACTACAACAACAATGAAAAAGAAAGATTGCAAGTTTGGAAATGTAAAGCTTACAAACTTTGCAACACAGTTGCTATTACAACAAGAAACATAAATCGAAAGAACACTTGGAAGAAGGTACCTTACTGGGATAATTAAGATTATTGTTGCTCAAAGCAAGATTCAACCAAGTTTTGTTAATCTGTTTAGTAACTAGTAAGTTCACCGACAGAACTTCTGAAATGCTCATTGTTACCCTCGAAAAGTGATTGGGCTATCGCTGTCACTCCCCGATCCTGGAATACATATTTTAATACGTATACCGACAAATTGTATTTACCTTGTATTTATACTATATTTATTAGGTTGTCTTTCTTCATGCATTTCCCAAAATATTCGATAAAATATTATTTCCTAATTTATTTTCTGCATTTGGGCCTACAGTTTTGGCTCATTTGGGTAACCTATTCTTGGTTCACCAATGGTTCATCATGAACCCATGGGTCCAAGATCTATATATATAACTCATCTCATTCTCTCTCCTCTCATTTACTTCCTCTCATTTATTTCCTCCACCAACCAAATATTTCTTCCATCAACCAAGGCAAGTACCAACTTGCTCAAGAGATGGATCCATAATTAGTCAATGATTTCTTACAAAACTATTTGCCAAAACATGTTCTTCTCCTCAACCTATACTAGTTTAGAACTTGGAAGTTTTCATTTTGAAGCTTTGATTTTTGTAGATCTAGGTTTACTTTATTTTCGGATTTCTTGGGTTTTGATCTACTTAATCTTGTTATTTCCTAGTTTTGATGGTTCCATGTTGTAGAGGATCTCGTTCTACCCCATTTTGACCTAAGGGAGTTTCGATTTGGGCTCCGGATGAAGGTTTTGTGTAGTTTGGAAGCCATGGTTGCTTGGCTCCTCTTCTCGGACAAGTAGAGAAGAAGAGCAGTACTTGACCGCATGAATCCTCATGCGGCAAGTCTCTGGCCGTATGGCCTTTCCAGCCGCATGAGACTCGTTCGAGCTCAGCCGCATGGAAAGTCCTTCCTAGCCGCATAAGACTTGCTTGAGTACTGGACCGCATGAATCTTCATGCGGCAAGTAATTGAGCCGCATAGCCTTGTTCAGACTCAGCCGCATGAGCCCCTGTTATCTTGGGTCGCATGGACTTCATGCGGCTAGCTTTCAGCCGCATGAGTTCTTTTGCACCCAGCCGCATATGCGCTACTGTTTTGGGCCGCATAAGGCCCATCCATCATCCAGCCGCATATGTATCTCCCATGCTCAGCCGCATAAGACTTCGTCTGATCATAGCCGCATATGATGTTGAACCCCGGCCGCCTGGCGATTGCTCCCTTCGCAGCCGCATAAGCTGACACCCCTTCGTCCGCATGAACCCGCCTTTCCAGCCGCATGCGCCTTGGGCTCCCTGAGCCGCATGAGCGTGCAGTCCCAGCCGCATGAACCTGTATTGACCCAGCCGCATGGACTCACTCCCCTTGAGCCGCATGGACTTTTGTGCCCTAT
The DNA here is from genome assembly GCA_029216955.1 of Iris pallida. Taxonomy (NCBI): domain Eukaryota; kingdom Viridiplantae; phylum Streptophyta; class Magnoliopsida; order Asparagales; family Iridaceae; genus Iris; species Iris pallida. The sequence continues at coordinate 27,138,306 of JANAVB010007399.1, forward strand.
CTGGTTACCTTATTATTATTATTATTATATATATATATATATTATATGCCCATTTTATATCCTTACGCCTTTTGTCCCGAGCATGATATGAGCACTAATATCACCCCGGAGAACAAAGTGTTCCTACCTGATACATGTACCTGAATGTCCCAGTTCTTGTTCATGCTCGACAAATGACTCGTAACTCCACGTGGCGTATTTGCAATGATGCATTACACTAAGGAGGGTAGAACATGTTGACATACTGATTGACATAGATCCTCTTTGGGGTACTCGTACTAAAGTACGACTTTAGGAGGATAATCATGCAGGCCACAGCATGAAAGTCCAAGATTTCACCTAGGGTTAAATTAGGCAACTAAATATACTAGATGCATGGGGAGGGCAAAATCCCGAGATCGTGTTACACCAGCCGCCTTGAGATACTGTCTTGACGCGCCGGCTGGTCTCCACGGATACTGTGTCATCTGCAACGAGTGGATGACTGTATTCGATTAATTCCTGCTATATATTATATGTTTTAGCAAGGTGGCCTTATGAGGGACCTATGCTCGATCATACCTGTCTACGCGAACCCCTGGGTTGGCTAGCCTTGCTGGAAAGATACGATCTGAGGATTCCTATTAACATGATGCGAGGATAACCTCGTCCCACTAGAAACTCGTAGACTTGATTGGCCGTGAAAATGACTTGCTTGTATCCTATTGCCTTCCGTGAATAACTGAGGGAAGCGGACTGTCATGGTACGTGATCCAACCCATGTTCTTGTTTGATTGTTGGGTTGGTTATCGTACTATGACAGGCTGTGGACCGAAGTTATGAACGGAAGACTATTTGTGGTTGTGATGTGCTACTTCTGTGAATGACTGAGGAACATGGTCTATCTCGGTACATGATCCAACCCATGTTCTTGTCTGATTGTTGGGTTGGTTATTGTGCTGCGATAGGCTATCAACCGAAGCCACGATAAGGAGATTTTATTGTTTATACCTTTTTTTAACTTATGTGAAAGTTATAGAGTACGACACGTTCCGACTCCATGCGGCACCTTTTGTCCTTGTTTGGTTGTAAGGGTGCCATATGGGTTCGAGGATGTTGCGCCACCCTATAATAGTAGCATAAGTATTACTATTATCAATCATTCTATTTAACTGGGTTTTTAAATCTTAACTCTTGTGCCCCTTTGGCGGTACTTGCTATTCGGGGCTGACCCCGCTGGTTTTGTTTGGCCAGATCTCGTAGCAGAGCCAGAGGACACTATCTTCCTCCCTGACCTCCATGGTGCATACTAGGAGCATGGCAGTTCGGGGACTCGAGTGGGTTTCTTCTCCACCACACCTGCTTATACTTTTGCGGCGTTTAGCCACCGGCACCTGTGAGCCGGATTACTCGATATTTTGGTGTCAGTACATAATTGTAACTAAACAGACTACAGCTGTGTATAATTTTGTACTCCTGACTCTCTGAGATAGCTAAATTATAAAGCTAGTCTCTCATGACCATTTTGATGAAGCGTCGGGGATGCCTTACTGCTTTATCTTTAATGTTCATTTAATTGCTGATGTGATTTGATTGATTGAGACATAGAACTCTGTGGGACCATAGGAGACTTGATTGTAGCATGTACCCCCTAGTCTCTTGACAGCCACGATCGCCGTATGACGTTACGTACCTCATATGGAGTAGCTGGCCTAGTCCGTCTCCGTATTTTGGTACTGGGGCGTGACAATCGCACAACACATCATTGATTTTTCTAGTTGTTGTTAACTCTCCTATCGTAGCATATGTTCTCTAAGTTTGTCTTCCAAAAGAAAAATACTTGAGATTATATAGGGATCCAAGCCCCTAGCAGCCCACTATCCATAATAGGTAATAAATTCGAAGAGTAACTCCTCATTAAGTGGGTGGTTATGCCCACGAATAGTCAATTCGCGATAGCATAATTTTGCATAAGCAGTAGTCTCGTGGGAACCTAAGTTTCATGGGAGTAGTCTTCCCGCTGAACTGCAGTCCTGCACGACCACGACCCCACTAAAACCGTGTGCCCTGCTACGCCTCCTCGCCCCACGTGTCCTACAGTGCTCTCGCTTCTCCCGCAGGAATCCACGCACGAACGAGTGCATAACGACACAATGTCGCACAAAAGCGTCATCTCAGACTCTCGTGGGAACAAGCATAATGATCCACAAAAGAGTCACTTGCGTCTGATGCAAAGTACAAAGTGCGTCATCAAAGCGTCATTCACCCACGTTTGAGTTCGAGTCTCTAGGCCTCCTTGAGACCTAGCTCTAGAGGAAAATTCCCCAAAAGAAATTTGGTGACAAAAATATAAATGTTTCTTAGAGATTTTAAACCTTATCCTCTAGAAAAAACATCCTACCATACAAACCACACACTACTAAAATAACCCATTTTAGCGACGTCAGGAGACGTTGCTAAATAAGAAAAATACGTCGCTAAAACCAATTTGCGACGTATTTAGCGACGAAAATCGGACGTCGCTTATAGGCAAGTCGCAGATGACACTTTAGTCACCGAACGTCGCTATTTGCGATGCGGAGTCCATTGTCGCTAGACGTCGCAAAATTAGCGACAGATAGCGACGTATCACCACGTCGCCAAAATTGCGACGTAAAGCGACCACTTGCGACGCTGTAAACTTTATATATGATGACATGGCATGGCAGCCACGTGGGCAACCGACAGATTTAGCGACGTACACCCTCAGCCCACGTCAGCATATTAGTGACGTCTAGCGACGTTGCGTCGCTATTTAGCGACGTATAGCGACGTCTACGTTCCGTCGCAGTACGTCGCAGAACGTCGCTATACGTCGCAGATATTATAAAAAATTTTTAAAAAAATATAATTGATATTTTTGTTATGCTGTGTGTCTGTGTTTACAGTGTGTGTGAAGTGCAGTGTTCGAACCATCGACAGTTTCGCTTACTGTTCTATGTTTTATCTTGGATAGAAAGAGCAACAGTTCAGGGTGCACTTCTCAGAGCTTCCTCTTCACGTCCTTCACCTTCTCGGGAACCTTTACGACGTCCCGAGAAAGTGAAGGACGTGAAAATGAAGCTCTCAGAAGTGCACCCTGAACTGTTGCTATTTCTATCCAAGATAACACATACAACAGTAATCGAAACTGTCGATGGTTCCGAACACTGCATTTCACATTCACTGTAAACACAGACACACATCATAACAAAAATACACAATATTTTTTTTTAAATTTTGGCAGCACCTCCTTTGTATATCAGATCATCGTTTATTACCCAGCGTAGGTATATTTGTCATCCCCGTCGCAGATATCACAAAGTAAATATCATAATAAAAATAGGAGACAGTACAAAGTAAATATCACAGACACACATCCTCACAAACATCCAATAGAGTCAAATAAAAATGGAAGATGATAAAAAGTCTTCCACCAAGTGTATAAACAACAGTGTACTAATAAACAATTTGTCCATAGGGCCAATACATATAAGTCATAAAAAACCAATAAAATTACTGCGGACCCCTGTCGCGCAACTGGGACAACTGGAATAGAATGTAGTCATACTGCTCCTGGGTGAGTGTCACGCCCCAGAACCAGAATACTGGAGAGCGGGGGAATGACTCAGCCTGCTACGTATTACGGGTAGATGAATACCGTATAATACGATCAATGCTGTCTAACCAGACGAGGGGGTGCATACTACATGAAAGTCTTACTATGGTCACTTCACATCTATTGTCTCAATCATTCAAACAAGAAGCAAAAATAGAGAACATGTAAGATAAAGCAGTAAGGCGTCCCAAATGCTTAGTCAAAATGTTCTTGAGATCTGGCTTTACAAAACATAGCCAGATGGTATAATAACATATACACAATTGTTATCAGCTGCAGTCTGACTTAATTACAATTATGTAAAAGTAAGTGCAAGACAATCCGACTAACATGTCGGTGCCAAACGGCTAAGTATGAAGTAAATAACAAAACGAGCGATGGAGTAAGGAACCCACTCGAGTCCTCCTGCGATCATCCCTCTAGTATTGACCATCTTGGAGGTGGAAGTAAGCTGAATCCTCGGAAACCGACTCTAAATCTGGCCATGCAAAACCAGAGAGGTTAGACCTCTAATAGCAAGTACCACAAGGAAGCACGATATGAAAGATTAAACCAGTAAGTAAGAGAATATAATAATAGATCTCTGCTTTCCACTAGGATTCATATAACATCACGACACTTCGAACCAACCTCCCAACCAAACAAGGACAGAAGTTGGCTCGTCATGTCCTGACCTTCTGATCATCTCAGTTAGGCAACAGAGTAGGTGCAGTACACAAACAAATCATCTTGAACGGCCAATCAACTCCTACGGTTTGCTATTGTGAGTCCCAAGTTATCCTGGACTTATGCAAATAGGGATTCCTCAGTTCTTACTATGTGCGAGCAAGGCTAGTCTATCCAGTCAATCAATTGCGTCAATCATGAATTAGACGAGTCCCAGCGGGACGCCCGTCATTAATATACAATATACATTAATAATATAAACATATACCGCTCCCTGCCCGTGTGGCAGGTTTACAGTATCTGTGGGAACCAGCCGGCCTGTCGGGCACTACTAGTCCCAAGAGGGCTGCCATGTAAGAACTCGGGGATCTATTCTCTCCATGCAATCATTATTTTATTTAACTTAATAGTCTCTACGTTGAGTGAAATCCCATGCCGTGGATCATGGTCATTCAAATGAGTACTTTCGTACGGGGTACGATATGCGCAACTCTACAACGATACCTGTGCGGCTAGGTTGTAGGTCTTACATAGCGTAATGCAACAATCAAATCTAACCACGGAGTAATCATGCCTTGACCATAAAGTACACATGCTGCTTTGTAGAAAAAATAAATAAATTGAAGCCTGCACATGCCTGTATGTCAATATTCGGGATCGGCTAATCGATTACAATAGTTCATTACATGAACGTGTCTCATTCAATCAATTCAATAAGACGACTAGCCAGTCTCTCTTAGTTCCAACTAGGAACGCATGATCAATTTTAGTCAAGATAACCATTATTATCAATGGTGACAAAGCATGAAAGTCAATTAGTATTAAATGGGGTCGAGTCTATAACTCTCAGGGTTAAGTTCCAGCCTTACTGGGTATCCATAAACCAGTCAAGACACAAGGCACGTTCTACACAACCATATGTATCAAAAATATTAACATGCTAAGATTATCGAGTTCATAAAAAAAAGGCGTAAGGATATAATAGAAGAATTATCATGCCACCATTAAATGAATAAATTATAGAACAAATAGAAACACCCAGGTCAGGAAGTCACGCCAATAAGTCTATGCTAAGGCCAACAAGTCACGCCAACAAGTCTATGCTAAGGCCAACAAGTCACGCCAACAAGTCTATGCTAAGGCCAACAAGTCACGCCAAGTCTAGTAGGTAGGAGTGAGCGTATAAACAGCGTGAGCGTGAAGGGTAATTCACGCACTCATAACGTGAGCGTGAAAAGTAACTCACGCACGCACAGCGTGAGCGTATGAGCGTGATAAGAAATTCACGCACGCAAAGACGTGAGCGTAACTCAAAATTCATGCTGACACGTAAGAACGTGAGCGTGACTCAAAATTCACGCTAACACGTAAAGACATGTGCGTGACTCAAAATTCACGCTAACACGTAAAGACGTGAGCGTGACTAAAAATTCACGCTAACACGTAAGAACGTGAGCGTGACTAAAAATTCACGCTAACACGTAAGAACGTGAGCGTGACTTAAAATTCACGCTAACACGTAAAGACTTGAGCGTGACTAAAAATTCACGCACGCATGTAAAGACGTGAGCGTGACTAAATCTCCCGAACTCCAATCTTATGGAGCCTTCGTTCCAAGCCAGAGATGACGTTCCCTTGGTTCAGAATGGTGTGGAATGAGAAGCTCTGCCACATGAACTATCTATTCCAAAAAGCACGCCAGTTGGTGGATCAAAACCCATGAACAACCGAGAATACAACATCTTAGATCTAGAAGAAACAAGCCAAAGAAATCAAAAATGCTAAGTAGTAAACTCTCTTAGAATCATAAAAGGAAGACAAATGAACCATAAAAATGGGTGAAGGAGAAGCAAGATGTACTTGCCTTCTCCTGGTAGGTGGAGGGAGTGATGAGGAAGAAGAAGAAGTAATGGTGGAGGAAAGTTATGAAGAGAGAGAAGGAGATGGGGGCTTTAAATGGAAGGGGTGGTGGTAGGTGGAGGTTTATTGGGTCGGGTTTATTCGGATCCATCCAAGTCCAACCCGAAAGCAAAGCAGAGAGGTTAAAAGCAGAAAATAAAATACAGAAATAAAATGCAGGAATAAAATTGCAGGAAATAAAATGCAAATAATTAATTAACATGAAATTAGAGGAATTTTAAATACAGGATGATACATGATAAATATTAAATAAATATATATATGAGTTGTACATGTATAAAAATACGCATTCTGGGAACGGGGAGTGACAGTGAGCTGCACCGTAGGGGCAGTAGGAGGCAGTGGAATGTCTGGAGTCGGCGCCGTCGATGGACCGGGAGGACGTATCTGCTCCAGCTCTCGCAGTCGCTCACCATGCGCAGCAAGGGTACTCACCACCCTCTCAGTATACTGAGTGAGTGAGGCAGACATGCTCCTCTGCGATCCCTCCAGCTCGACCTGTCTACGCTCTGTGTGCTGCGTAGACTCGGTGAGCGTCTGCAAGCTAGCAGCTGTAGCCTGATGCAGACTCATCAGCTCTTGTATACTGCGCTCGACCGCATCAAATCGTCCGGTGACGATCGGAGGGTCGGATCGTCGCTCGACCGCATCAGAATCTGCTGCTGCAACTCGCGACGCAGCTCCTCGATCTGATGACGAACATCCTCAGCTCGTGACGATGCCTGCATAGCCGGAGACTACGCACTGACAGAGGGGGCCCGGGATAACTCTGAAGCCAAATACGCGCCGTAGGATCCCGTACCGTAGTACGTACCCTTCTGATGACCGCCAACGACGGTCATCTAGAGCTCGTCCGGCGATGGAGCTGTAGGCGGTTAGGAGGAAGTACCAGCCCCTCCCTCTGCTTGTGCACAAGCAGCAGCAGCAGCAGCAGCAGCCGCCTCGTCCTGTACCCGAACAAACTCGACCTAGAACATGTTTGCTAACGTGTAAGTGTTTGCTAAAGTCTATATTGATATCTATTTTCCTGTATTGTAAATTATAGTAAATTAATATAAAGAATAGAACGTACATATGCCTGCGTCGCCCTCTCGTCAATCTCCAGCCCTCCGATGGATGACCAGGAAGACGGTCACCATGTTCGGATCCTCATCCTTTTTTACCTGTTAAAATATATTATCTATTATTAGAATTAAACATTCTATCAAACTATATATAAATTAATGTCCGTCATAGGAAACGTACCAGACGACGAAAAATGCTCCGTCATCGGAATGGAGCCACCACACTACTTACCGGCGCTCGACTGCGCCACCTTGGCCTTCTCAGATCGCTTCTGGTACCTGCGCTTGCTGAATCTAGCCTTCATCGCAGTCCACTGCTCTGGCATAATCCAACCCTGGATCGGCTGTCCGGAGCGATCACGACGCTTCTGGTCGTCGATCGCATCACGGATGAGCTTGGCTGCGACGGCAGAAAATTGGCCCTCGATCCTCGCCGCCCGGTGTGGTGGATAGAAATAGGTCCTCTACAAGAAGTAAAATACAAAAGTTGTATAATATACATAAATGATTATTAAAATTTAAAAATAAACAAATTTTTTACCTTGAAGTGGGCGAACCAAAAGGCCTTCCTATCTGCGGGAGCATCTGAGTAGTTAATACAAGGCCCACCATAGTTCTGCCTCAGAAATGTCCCCAGCTGTCTCTGTACTGCAGAAGGCCGATATCTATACAATAATAATTTTTCATGAATATATATGTACATATAATCATTTGAGAAATATATATTAATTAATTAACTTACTTCATACGTCCGTCCGTCCAAATCTTCATACGCGTCTCGCCCGGGGGAGCGCATGGAGGGTCGCTCTCACCTCCTGCCTGGGCAGGATCAGTCTGATCGCCGTCCTCCATATGCTCGACGTCGGCTTCCCCCATAGAGCCGTCGACAGGAGGAATACTGGACGGAGGATCAGGGATGCTGGACGGGTGATCAGGGATGCTGGACGAGGGATCAGGAAGGCTGGACGACGAGGGAGGAGTCGGCAACCTGCTGGAACTGCCCTGTTCCGGTAATGGACCGGGAACAGAACGGTACAATAGCGTACTCGGAGATGAGGATGAGGGTACGGAACTGCCCTCTCTATCCCCAGCCCGAGGCTGACAGGACTGACTAATATAAAATCCTCCGCGTCGTCCTCCTGGTCTAGTCATACCTGATAATAACATATGACAATAAAACAAAAATACATATTTATATGATAGACATCACAGATTTTTAAAAAATATCATGGTCATAGATAAAAGTGTCACAGATTTATTATTACAAAAATACATATTTATATGATAGACATCACAGATTTTAATCCTCTTCTGAAAATTTATCTAGTTCGTTTAGTTCATCTTCTTCTTCTTCTTCCTCCTCTACATCTTCACTTTCATCTGCATCTTCCTCTTCAGATAATTCTACTTCTTCTACACAATTAGATGTGTAATGAGGAACTTCCGTCGTGTCCACTTTTATAATATTTGTTACAAGAGGTAGTTCATCCTGTTGATAAGCTATATCGTCAACCTCAAAGGTATTTCTAGCTTTGGTCTTGCATACTGCCCACCAGTCCGACCTTGTTGTTCCCCGTTTAGGATAACTTGTGAAGTGCACGAGCTGAGCCTGACTTGATAGGACAAATGGTTCATAGGCTTGATATCGACGCCGATAGTTTATATCAACAAGACCGTGCTTGTCTGCTTTCCAACCTTGACCTTCAATCGGATCGAACCAATCACACCTGAATAACACAATCTTAGCAGGCTCTATTCCAGAACTATATGTCAGCTCCACGATCTCCCGTAGCACGCCATAGAAATCGTTGCCCGTGTAAAACCCCTAAATTTCTACTGATTTTTTTTATTTTGGTACTGATTTAAAATTTGGTATTGTACGTCGCGTACAAAAATTTATTTTCTTGCTCGTCGAGTGCGAATATGTACGAGCGTACATATATTTTTTTGAAAAACATTTTTTCTATTTTATAGTTCAAATAATATATATAATAATTATTGTATTTGTATTTTGCTTAAAGTTGTCTATTGAGATGACCAAAATCTTATTACTTTATTTATTTATTATTTTGTGGTAATTTAGAAAACTAATTTTTATTCATTGTATATGAGGTACATTAAATTAAATTTATATATTTTTATTTTTGAAATTATTAAATATAAATATTTTATTATTCGAAAAGATATTTAAAAATATTTATTATTTTCTAAATTAATATTATTGGTATTTTAGAAAAATATTTTAAAATTATTGTGGCATTTAAATCTTGATTTAAATTTATGGATTTACTTAAATAGTTAAATATTGGCAATTTGATTTATCCCATTTGATTTTTAAACTAAAATTTAATTAGATTTGATTTGCATTTGAATTTGGATTGATGATTGATTTAATTTAAATTTTCTAATTGGGTTTAAACAAAACCAAATCCTTATCCAATGGGTATTCCCACATCCTATATATAGGCAGGTACTCCTCCACAATCATCTCCACAAATAATTCCACCACAAATCGTGCATCGTGTCGGTGACCTCCCTTCCCATCCACTATATTTTATATTGTACAACTACATTTTTCTCCACCCCGGGTCCGACAATTCCGAACCTCCGTCCCCGTCGTATCGAACACACCCAATCAATCCGACAATACAAAGACATAAACCCTAACCCTAAGAAGTTTCCTCCGTCGACCCCAATACCGCCACCACCATTGTTACCCCTCCGATCACATAACACCCCTGTCACCCACAGCAGAACCCCCATCGACAGTCACATGCCGTTCCGGTTCCGGTCCCGATCCATCATCCTCACCACCGCCACCGTCAGAATAACCACCGACCACCATCAGCAAAACCATCGCCATCATCACCACCCCCTACTCCCAAAAACCACCAGCACAGTCCCGGCCTATGTCCGGCCATCCCAAATTTCTGACCACCTACCGACACCACCCACGCAATCAACCTGGCCACTCTGACCGACCCGATCACCACATCCCCAAAGAAAAAAAGAAAAGAAAAGAGAGAACAACAGCAAACAAGAAAACCCAACCCTCACCTCGCCTTCGACTTGCAGCCACTGCTCTTGCCGAGACACCCTCCGCCGAGATCCGAACGGCTTCCTCACCGTACAGCCGGTCGCAGCATCCGCCACGCCCAAATGCGCTACCGCAGCGTTCCCTCCGCACAAGCGCCATATGCCTTCCCCACCGACGCCGGCGCCCAGCAGCTCCATGATGACAGACCCGACCGGCGATCGTCCGTAACATCATGCTCCACTCACCCGCGCGGCCAGCCGCGTCAACGGCATATCCCGCAGTCGCCGGAGACATAGCCTCCTCCTCTCCCGTGCTCCCTCTCCTCCCGGCCGGAAAAACTTTATCGTCGCCGCCGTCCGAGCGGCCAGCCCTTGCGCAGCCGGTCCTCCACGCCGAGCTCCGTCGCCGCCTCGGCCGCTGCGCGCTCCAAAATAGGGCGCCTGACGCGCCACCGACGAGACCCTCTTTCGTTCAGTCCCGGCGAAGGAGCCCACCGGCCGTCTCCTCTCCGAACCGAGCCTCCGCCCGGCGCCCGACGTGCCGCCGGTGACCACGCCGGAGCCGCCCAGTAAAACCCTTTTCCCTACTCTCTCTCTCTCTATCTTTCTGTAACATTTGGGGGAATAGGGTTTTTGTTAAGAATAAGGTTATATTATTATTATTATTATTATTATTATTATTATTATTATCATTAGTTTTAATCATTATTATTATTATTATTATTATTATTATTAGTATTATCATTAGTTTTATTTGTTATTATCATTATTATTATTATTACTATTAGTTTTCTTGATTATTATTATTATTAAGATTATTAAATAACATTAGATATATAGATATTTCTATTGTATTTATAGTAAATATTTATCAAAAATATGTTGACCAATAAATATGTAGCCTCTTATAAAATAATTTATAGTATTCATTTTAAATTTTTTTTATCTAATTAATACAGATATAGATTTTGTAACCATAACTTTTATTTTGATAAACTTAGATATTGTAGCCTAAAAACGATTTTCGATTTTTCAAAGTATGTATTTTATTTAAAAACTATTTAACAAACAAAATATTTTTCAAGCGTTATAAATACTTTCTAAAAATTGGTATACGTATTTACCTCCCCAAATTCTTCTTGATTATCACCATTGATCCTGACTGATCATGCGTTTCTATTTCTAGTGAATTTCGGACCCTTGCACATCGACCCCGACCAGTGGACAAAACAAGACTTGTTGGATCATTGCACCACACCAGGCGGTACCCCAGCCAAGACACCTTGCCTTTACTGTTTAAATTTCCTGCTCAATATCATGCATGTTTTAGTTGTTTAATTTTTTTTAAATTATATGTAAATGCAAATTACTATATTTAAAAAATTGTCTTAGAGTTAAGCGACTACCGTCAAATTTAGTGTGTCTCATTGACTTGTCACGATGGTACACGAGTTGTGTGTAAGAGTTGTGAGTATCATATAGTGGTTACTTGCGTGTTGGTTGATCACCCGTGCGCATGCGTAGGAGTAACTGTCAATAGAGGCATGTTAGAAGACTTGACAGTTATATATTATAAACTCGTGTTGTGGAAATGACATGTGTTTGTGTGTCATGGTTACGACACACGTATAGTATCATTGGGGGGAGGGGACAACTACTAGCGTAGGGGCTACTTCTATATTACACATTTGGGAGATAGTGTCTCGGATGAGCGCTACGTGTTACCCGGCCGATAGTGTCTTGGATGAGCGCTACTTGTTGGCCACTCTTTATTACATGCTTGAGACAGCCCCTGCGTAGAACGTTGTCCTCTAAATTGAAATCCACATAGAATGGTTAGGAACCTTTACTCATGCATACTTTTCTGTTGAGCTTATTTATTCAGTTTATTGGCATGATATTATGTGTCTTGTTACGTCCCTCTGAGGACCTGGTTATCTCGCCAGGTGTGTGTTTTGTGATTTCTTGCAGGTGCTCTAGCTAAGGCCATTCCTTCCTTCGTGATGATTGCTCTTGAACTCGTCATTGCTCTCGCTTGCTAAATTATTTCCTTGTATATTTTTCCATAATTAATTTGGTTAGTAGTGGACTTTGTCTCCGCCCAACTATCGTATACATGACAAACTCATAGTTGCTTTATGTTATTATTTATCCTTGTGGATGAGATTTAGTTGTCTTGGATTACTACATTTACAGCTTATGTATACATACGAGGTTCATGTATTTCGTATGTATACAGCTGGTATGTCTACGTACTTGGTCCTACGTATTTTGGGACTGGGACATTACAGCCCGTATCAATATCTTTGTAGTTCGAAGATCTGATACACAAACAGCTGTTTTTGGTGGAGTCGAGATCCACAAAGTTGTCTCTGATCGGGCAAGTTGTTGACTTGAACCTAAACCCATTAACACAGTAGCTTGGCCATATTTTTGCAGCATAAATTGGTCCCTTGGCTAGCGTTCTAATAGACTTATTCTCAAGTCTTGCGTATGGACGATCGACCTAAATACCACGAAAGAAGCAATTAAGCTCATTCTCAATCAAGTGCATATACAGAAAGGTAATTACAGAGTTCTCAAGTCTTATATATGCACTCAACTATGATGGAAAATAATGCCTTATTTCTTGTTCTAGTTCTTCTTCTGTTAAGTGTGGCCTACCTGATCTCACATCATCATTAAATATGCTGAAAACAATATCGTGCAATTAATGTAATAGTATCATTCTCAACACTATTAAAATAATGTAGACGTATTATTTGCTTACCCTTCCAGTTTCTCTACTTTCTCCTCATCGCAGTTGAGTAATACATACACCTGAGCAGCCCTTAGCTCATCATCGTTCAGATATCTCTTCTTCATCTTATCCGATGGCTTTCCTGGAGCATTGAATACCTTCAGTATTGTATCATTACTTTCATGATCTTCCTCGTCGTTTATGGAAGCTCTCGTTCTATTAGTTGCAACATGAGGCTTGAAATACATCGAACAAAAGTTTGTAATCTCCTCGAGAACATAGGCTTCAAAAATAGAACCCTCGACCCGTGCCTTATTTTTTACCTTTTTTTAGGTGATTCAAATGTCGCTCGAACGGGTACATCCACCGATATTCGACGGGTCCACCAACACGTACCTCATAGGATAGATGAATCGGCAAATGCTCCATAGAGTCGAAGAATCCAGGAGGAAACACCCTCTCTAGCTTGCATAGTGTTACCGTAATGTCCTTCTCTTGCTTTTCTAGACGATCAACGAGCAATTTCTTAGAACAAAGATCCCTGAAGAATATGCTAAGCTCCGTCAATGGATCCCAAACTGCCTGCGGTAAGAATTCCTGAAATGCAATCGAAATTAACCTCTCAATGAATACGTGACAATCGTGGCTCTTCATATCCGTCAATTTGTTTTCCTTCGGATCGACACATCTTCTCAGATTTGACACATATCCGTCTGAAAATTTTAGGCCCTGGATCCACCAACAAAGTCTCACTTTATCCTCCTTGTCCAGCGAGAAAATTGACTTCGGCAGGAACTGTTTTCCATTCTGCTGTATCAAATACAACGCAGGGCGTTTGCATATTTCTTCTAAGTCCAACCTGGCCTTGGGATTGTCTTTCGTTTTTTCCTTTACGTCCATCACAGTATTAATTATGTTATCAAACACATTTTTCTCAATATGCATGACATCAAGATTATGTCTGATCAGATTGGTACTCCAGTATGGCAGATCCCAGAATATGCTCCTCTTTGTCCAGTTATGATCTCTACCAAATCCATTGCACTTGTACCCAGTTGTAGGATCTTCGATAGCACTTGGAAAATCTTTAACCTCCTCCCATATCGTGGCTGTAACACCCAGTTTTCCAGAAGAGGATAATTTTGAAATTTTATAATTATAATTATTATTTAATGGTATTTATTTCATGTTATGATTTTTAGTGATTTTTAATTATTTTTAAACTATTTAAATTCATGACTTATGAATTGGTGTCTTGCTAGTGTTCATTTCCAGATTGAGGGGTATTTTAGTCATTTTTTGTAATTTTAAGAATTATTTGGGATTATTAATTTAGATTTATTAGAATTTATTTGAATTTATGAGAATTTTTAGGAATTACTTTGGCATTGTTTGGGCTAGATTGATTTTGGCTAGTTTGGACCCATGTAGCTCAACCTAGGAGCTAACCTTAGTTAGATTGAGCTTGGTTAGAATTTGTGACTCTAGTCTAACCTAGCCTAATCTATGGTTAGGTCATTAGAACCTATTTAGCTATAGAAATTAGAAAGCCATAAGCCATGACTTATGACTTAGAGTCCTTATTAATCAATTAAACCATAGCTCATGTAACTAAGCCCAAAGCCCATTAGTCAAGTGCCCAAACCCTAAGCCCTAGACTAAGTGGCCAGCCACCACATCCTCCTTGGGAACACCACCCTATAAATACTCTCTTAGTTTAGGGTTGCCTCTTTCTTAGGAAAGCTCAAGTTTAGAAGGAAAGGTTTGTTCCTACATCATTTAATCCCTAGAACTCCATCCCACTTTCTTTTTCATTCAAATCTCTTCCATTAGGTTTTAATACACCTATTCTTGCTGTTATTGAAGTTTCATTTCAGTTTGTTGTGGATTGGTTGGATTTGGACATCAAGGAGAAGAGCTCTAGAGAAGGGGGTTTTTCTTGAGATTTCAAGTATAGGTAACTTCCTCATTCCTTAATGAAATTTCATTTTGTCTTCATCATTAGGAAGCCCTAGGGGTCCCCTAAGCGTATGCATTGGTGTCGTGTCGGGTTTCATGAGTTTCGTGTCCATTTGGACACGTATCAAGGTTGTGGCCTAGGTGTGTTTGTAGAAATGCCACATAGGATTCAATTTTCGATTTTTGTAAAACTAATTACATAGGTTTGTAGATCTAGGTGTGGGTATGAATGTTTGTGAAGGATGTCTGGTTGTTTTGTGTCTGTATCGGGTACTATTTGGTTTGGACATGGCTGTTCACAACTGGCCTGTTTCTGTTCAGTCCCCTGCTACTCGAGGGGTCGTACTCGTTGGACACGGCGACTCAGGTCATGCCACTTGGCGTGGGCCAAGGGGCAATGACTGACATGAGGTCCTCCAAGTTGGAGATGACCTCGTGTTGTGTCGGACACACACTTGACCCCGCAAGGGGATTCCACTGCACTGTTTCACGCGAACAGCAGCTCCTGACACGGGCTTCGTGCCCCTCGTGGACACGTCGTGATGACGTGTCAGGGACACGAATGTGTTGCCCTATGTTGGGCGAACACGAGGACACGAGCACAGGGCCTCATGTGTCCTGTGTCGTATGCACGAGGCCACGACACGCGTGCACGACACTGTTTTTCCTACTGTCCAGTTTTGTGTTTCTGTGTGTAAATTCCTATTTTAATTAGTTTAATTCATGATTTCATTGGCTATTTGGGTCCTAATATTAATGTATAACTTATGGTAGATCATGTTTATACATTAGATTAGGTTTTAATTTGGATTTTGGTTTATAATGGGAGTTTGAACTGTCCCTGATACTTGGACTGACACTGTAATTCCTGATGTTTTTCCAACCTATTAACCCCCCTGTTCTGCTGTGTTCTCTATTGAAATTGATCCCTACATATCAATATACATGTTAGCTTAGTCTTTACATACGAAAATAAGCAGTGGGTTGTGAGTATAAGATTTTGGGTGATGAGTTGGTTTCAATTCAATGTTAGCTGTTATTAAATTTCCTGTAAAGGCTTCCAGTTTTCTTAATTGAATTTTACCTGAATATATTAACCTATCAATCACTGTTAATGCATTTTTTTATGAACTCTAATCTATACTCCTATATGTTGTCTAGTTATGAGTCAATTTTGGGTGGATTACATTGAGGATTAAAGGACAAATGGGACTGAACTGAACTAGACTGAACCTTGTTCAGGAAAAACTTGGGTTTGTTTAATGTTACTGATTAGATATATTTTTTTTTCCTGATGAATTCCTACTGCCATTCCCTGTTATCCAAGTCTTTAAATTCGAGTATAGGCTGGTTTGAAGGACATGATCTAGTATATGGTTTACCTGAAATGTGTTGACAGTTTTAAAAACCTGAGATTTGAGGGTGATTCAAAACCTGAGATTTGAGGGATTTCAACCTGGGTTTACACACATTTCTTCACTGATTGTATTTCCTGTATAACCTCACACACATCACCTTGTTAACTGTCCACAAGTACAGCCACTGTCCTCTTCTTCACTGATATATTATATGTGATTTCATTTTCTATATGGTGTGTTAACTTAAGGTAAAACTGAGAATTGTTTAACTTCTAACTGAATTTAAGTCCTGTTTTGAATGATAGAAACTGATACTTGATTTCCAATTTATTTTACTGTTGTAAACATGTAACCTGAGAACTCAGGCAAATCTGAGTAGTTCCTATGTTGCAAAAACCTGAGTTTGATTGCTTTGTTGAACCTGAAATTTCAGTGGATTGGAATGTTAGGTAATAGGGTTAAATGCTAACTGTTAGAAATACAAACTGAATTGAAATAGAAGTTAAAACTGAGACAATGTTATGCATACATCACACACCCATTGTATGACACAGCCACACATGGCTTCCTACACTATCAACCCTCACACACATGCTACACAATGTCATACACAAATCTGAAAACTTGACACACACATTCCTCTCCAGTTTCACTCACTCTCTTTCACTGAAATTAATCCCTGCACACTAGTCTACACACTTTCTCTTGACACATACTGCCTCTTTCTTCACTGTTTGTTATATCACTGCATATATATAGTTAATTCCTGAATACACAAACACACTTTTAATTACCTTCCACACACACAAGCCTTCCCTCTCTCTCTCTCTCTCTCTTTATGCACATGTATATATATATATATATATATATATATATATATATATATATATATATATATATATATATATATATATATATATTATGTATGAAATCTAGATGTGTATGTGTGTGAAATGTATAGGTATGTATATCCAATATATACATGTATTATGGATATATGTGGATACATATATATAGGAATTATACATATGATGATATGTGTGGTGTACCTATAGGTAGCCATATGTATATGTATATATATATATATATTTTCTATGTTATTTCCATATGTAGGTCTAGATGTTATATATGGTTGTGTGGTGATATGTATAGATAGCATATGGGTATATTCTATTGGAATATATGTATATACCATTTGTGTATTGTTTAGCTATAGAGGATATCTTGGTAGATGTGTCTAGTAGGCTATAGGCTAGATAACCTTGTGTAGAGTTGTGTATTGATAGGCTTGGCATGGCATTGCCTAGATTAGTCTTGATTAACTTAGTATAGCTTTATTAGACCTAGTATAGACTAGTTTAGACTTGATAGCCTAGTTTAGACCTGGATGACCTAGTTTGACTTCTAGGGTTGACCAGAGTTGACCAAGAGTTGACTTTGGCCTAGATTGACCTAGAATCATGAAGAATGCATAATAGGACTTTATTTTACTATTCTGGACTTGTTGTGACTTGTGCTGTTTTGATTAGGAGCCAGACACCACTCCTCGGACAGTACTTTCATATCGGACACTCAGATACCAGGCGAGTACATTCTCTGATCGTTTCATACTTGTCACAATTTATATTCTCGCTCTAGATTACTTTTACTTGATGCTGTCACGTTATCATCACGGATTGGTACTATATGGATCTCTTCTTGGGATGTTATCCCCCTTAGCGGGCGCATCGGATACTTTATGACATGTGTTTCATGTACATCATGTATTCCTTGCTTCTGCGTTATTTATGTACACTCATGTTCTCTCATGTTCTTACATGTACGTCCATGTACTCTCATGTTCTTTCATGTACGCTCATGATTTGCCCATGTGTCTCTTGTATAACTAAAACATCATGTCCGTAACGTAACTTGAATAGATCCTTGTGTATTGATTGTGGGTAGGGGTGAGTGTAAATGGTCATGTGATTTACCCATCATGTACACTCTGTTACTTTCATGTTTTATCATGTACTACCTAAGCCAATTACATGCCATCTCGTACTCTAAATCACTAGTCACTTACAGTTCTTACTTATCATGTATATATTTCCAGTTATCAAATATCTCTCCTGTTTCATGTACATCTTTTACAGCGTTTCATGTATCTTATTCTATTGCTTACTTTATATTTCCTGACATGATATGAACTGCATGAGATGTATTGTGCTCGCTCCTGTCCTGACTGGACCTGTTAAAAATATTACAGAGGACGAGGAGGAGGCTGGTCTGGATACTTACTACGGGGCAGCCTTAGATGACACCTATAAGCTGGACCCTCAGGAGGACCCAGCTCTAGCTGAGGATATCACCCAGATTGCCTAGATTAGATTAGTGAGGCTTAGTTCCTTTTCTGTAGCCTTGAGGCATGTTTAGCTAGACTTTATTCTGAGTTCAGTGATGTATATTCTTTCATTCTCTATCTGAGACCATGTACTTCTGGATATTTGCTGGGATTATCTTAGACTACTTTTCATCTATTTGTTTCCTTGAGTTCTATTTCATATCGTGCTATCTCTTCCTTAGTTGTGATTGAGTTTATTACTGCTATGTCACCCCCATTCGGGGAGTATAAACTGTTTAGATAGATATTGTTAGATGTATGTTGACCTAGGACAGCGTTCTACCGCCGACACTGCGGCGTAGGCTGGGCGTTGTTACGTTCTCGTACCCTCACAGTAGGTGCGGGTCGTGACACGTTTTTAGTAGTGGCCCATGCAGGTCAAGTTTATGTAGTGGTATTCGAACTAAAGTATCACTACAGCCTGCAGTAGGATTAGGATATTTCTTTGAGGTACTCAATCACATTAGAAAAAACTCTTATCTAATTCATACCATCTCAGTTCTTGCTGATATTGTTTTCCTTTGAATATAACTGTCCTCCTTTGCTTCTTCGACTCATTCTCAGCAATTGTTTCTTTTGATCTGTCTCCAGGATGGTTGAGATAGGATCACCTCGCCAGGGCCAGGGGGACATCGATGGGAGGACTGCCACCTCTCATACCCAGCAGCTAGCCCCTGGTGCCGCAGACCCACTCATGCCAGCTGGGGTAGACGTTTCAGCTGCGATCAGAGGAGCCCTTCCACCAGCAGCAGGGGGTATACCTCCACCAGATCGGAGGCAGGACCCGGTCATTCCAGAGGATCCCTTCCAGTAGCCGCCTCCAGGATACGTGGACGCAGCTCAGATGTTCGCGTATTTCCAGCAGTTCATGGACCGACAGCAGGCTCGACAGGACAGAGGCATGGAGTTGGCCGTCACGACAGCCGCAGCTCGACCAGTGGTGCAGCAGCCGAAGACACCGGGGATCGAGCAGTTTCAGAAGATGAGCCCCAGAGACTTCCTGGGGACGGAGGGGATTATTTACGCTGACGAGTGGATCGAGCATATAGAGGAGATCTTCCGCCTGGCCAGGATACCAGCAGATCTTCAGATCGAGGCCGCAGCTAGTCGGATGCGAGATCTTGCTCGCACCTGGTATCAGTCAGACCCCAGGGTGGGGTAGCTGGGCAGACTTGGGAGCAGTTCAAGGGCTTCTTCAAGAAGAAGTTCTTCCCAGATTCAGCACTCAAAGCCTTGGAGACGCAGTTCGAGAGCCTAGCCCAGGGGAGTCTTTCAGTGGAGGAGTATGCGGGGGAGTTTGGCCGCCTCGGGAGGTTCGTAGAGGGCTTGAGCGAGACGGCGAAGGCCCAGAGGTTTTGGAAGGGTCTAGTCAAGGAGGTCAAGTCCTTGACCAAGGACAACCGGGATGCCACATTCGAGGAGATCTTGACAGGAGCCTTATTGGCAGAGGATGATCTTGAGCTTAGGCTCAAGAGGGGACGAGACCCAGTTGGGGGCAGCAGCAGCGGAGGCCAAGCCAAGAGGCCTCATCCTCAGCACCAGCAGCCAAGGCAGTTCCAGCCGCAGCCGTTCCAGCAGAGACAACAGCAGCATCAGAGACAGCAGCATGTTATCTTTTGTCCCTTCTGTAAGAAACCAGGGCACGATTGGGGTGAATGCCGGCTGAGGCTAGGCAAGTGCCTACTCTGCGGATCATCAGATCATCAGTTGAGAGAGTGTCCCAAGTCTGCGGGACGGACAGCTCAGGGAGCAGGAGCTAGGGCTCCGGCAGGACAACAGAGAGGACCAGCATTGCAGACTCAACAACAGAGGTTCATGCAGCATCAATAGCAGGCCAGGGGAGGCCAGCAAGGGCGAGCTTACGCCATGACACTTGAGGATGCACAGGCAGTAGGAGAGGTGCTTGCAGGTTCTGATCTTCTCGATTCTATTTCCACCTTATCTCCTTATACCTATCTTAAAATTCAGTTCTATCTATTCCTATCCGCCTCCTCATTGTTGATAAGTTTGATCTGGTGTTTCATTATAATTTAATTTTTTTCCTTCTGAGATAAATTGTATGGGCTAGGTCGCCTCGATTATGAGATTTTAGAATCCTTTAGGGTCATGCTAGCAGGCATAGTGAGGACATATAGTCAGATTATGGACGTATTTCTCGGGTGTGGGAATTTAAGGTTTACGCTGCCAAGCGCGCGGCAATTCGAAAATTTTAAATACCATAGTTCTAGAGGTATGTACCATAGTCGAGGACTCTGTGATTATCGTAGCCTTGCTCACTGGCATGATAGAGATTCTGAGAATCATGGTTTTGGACAGACGCATATGATTATCTGACGGTTTATTTGAGACTCTGTTTATGGGGTGTTTGACCTAGAAGGACTACTACCATTTTAATTTCGAGGACGAAATTTTTATAAGGTGGGTAGGATTGTAACACCCAGTTTTCCAGAAGAGGGTAATTTTGAAATTTTATAATTATAATTATTATTTAATGGTATTTATTTTATGTTATGATTTTTAGTGATTTTTAATTATTTTTAAACTATTTAAATTCATGACTTATGAATTGGTGTCTTGCTAGTGTTCATTTCTAGATTGAGGAGTATTTTAGTCATTTTTGTAATTTTAAGAATTATTTGGGATTATTAATTATTATTTAGATTTATTAGAATTTATTAGAATTTATGAGAATTTTTAGGAATTATTTTGGCATTGTTTGGGCTAGATTGATTTTGGCTAGTTTGGACCCATGTAGCTCAACCTAGGAGCTAACCTTAGTTAGATTGAGCTTGGTTAGAATTTGTGACTCTAGTCTAACCTAGCCTAATCTATGGTTAGGTCATTAGAACCTATTTAGCTATAGAAATTAGAAAGCCATAAGCCATGACTTATGACTTAGAGTCCTTATTAATCAATTAAACCATAGCTCATGTAACTAAGCCCAAAGCCCATTAGTCAAGTGCCCAATCCCTAAGCCCTAGACTAAGTGGCCAGCCACCACATCCACCTTGGGAACACCACCCTATAAATACTCTCTTAGTTTAGGGTTGCCTCTTTCTTAGGAAAGCTCAAGTTTAGAAGGAAAGGTTTGTTCCTACATCATTTAATCCCTAGAACTCCATCCCATTTCTTTTTTCATTCAAATCTCTTCCATTAGGTTTTAATACACCTATTCTTGCTGTTATTGAAGTTTCATTTCAGTTTGTTGTGGATTGGTTGGATTTGGGCATCAAGGAGAAGAGCTCTAGAGAAGGGGGTTTTTCTTGAGATTTCAAGTATAGGTAACTTCCTCATTCCTTAATGAAATTTCGTTTTGTCTTCATCATTAGGAAGCCCTAGGGGTCCCCTAAGCGTATGCATTGGTGTCGTGTCGGGTTTCAAGAGTTTCGTGTCCATTTGGACACGTATCAAGGTTGTGGCCTAGGTGTTTGTAGAAATGCCACATAGGATTCAATTTTTGATTTTTGTAAAACTAATTACATAGGTTTGTAGATCTAGGTGTGGGTATGAATGTTTGTAAAGGATGTCTGGTTGTTTTGTGTCTGTGTCGGGTGCTATTTGGTTTGGACACGACTGTTCACAACTGGCCTGTTTCTGTTCAGTCCCCTGCTACTCGAGGGGTCGTACTCGTTGGACACGGCGACTCAGGTCATGCCACTTGGCGTAGGCCAAGGGGCAATGACTGACATGAGTTCCTCCAAGTTGGAGACGACCTCGTGTCGTGTCGGACACACACTTGACCCCGCAAGAGGATTCCACTGCACTGTTTTATGTGAACAACAGCTCCTGACACGAGCTTCGTATCCCTCGTGGACACGTCGTGATGACGTGTCAGGGACACGAATGTGTTGCCCTATGTTGGGCGAACACGAGGACACGAGCACAGGGCCTCATGTGTCATGTGTCGTATGCACGAGGCCACGACACGCGTGCACGACACTGTTTTTCCTACTGTCCAGTTTTGTGTTTCTGTGTGTAAATTCCTATTTTAATTAGTTTAATTCATGATTTCATTGGCTATTTGGGTCCTAATATTAATGTATAACTTGTGGTAGATCATGTTTATACATTAGATTAGGTTTTAATTTGGATGTTGGTTTATAATGGGAGTTTGAACTGTCCCTGATACTTGGACTGACACTGTAATTTCTGATGTTTTTCCAACTATTAACCCCCCTGTTCTGCTGTGTTCTCTATTTAAATTGATCCCTACATATCAATATACATGTTAGCTTAGTCTTTACATTCGAAAATAAGCAGTGGGTTGTGAGTATAAGATTTTGGGTGATGAGTTGGTTACAATTCAATGTCAGCTGTTATTAAATTTCCTGTCAAGGCTTCCAGTTTTCTTAATTTAGTTTTACCTGAATATATTAACCTATCAATCACAGTTAATGCATTTTTTTATGAACTCTAATCTATACTCCTATATGTTGTCTAGTTATGAGTCAATTTTGGGTGGATTACATTGAGGATTAAAGGACAAATGGGACTGAACTGAACTAGACTGAACCTTATTCAGGAAAAACCTGGGTTTGTTTAATGTTACTGATTAGATATTTTTTTTCCTGATGAATTCCTACTGCCATTCCCTGTTATCCAAGTCTTTAAATTCGAGTATAGGCTGGTTTGAAGGACATGATCTAGTATATGGTTTACCTGAAATGTGTTGACAGTTTTAAAAACCTGAGATTTGAGGGTGATTCAAAACCTGAGATTTAAGGGATTTCAACCTGGGTTTACACACATTTCTTCACTGATTGTATTTCCTGTATAACCTCACACACATCACCTTGTTAACTGTCTACAAGTACAGCCACTGTCCTCTTCTTCACTGATATATTATATGTGATTTCATTTTCTATATGGTGTGTTAAATTAAGGTAAAACTGAGAATTGTTTAACTTCTAACTGAATTTAAGTCCTGTTTTGAATGATAGAAACTGATACTTAATTTCCAATTTATTTTACTGTTGTAAACATGTAACCTGAGAACTCAGGCAAATATGAGTAGTTCCTATGTTGCAAAAACCTGAGTTTGATTGCTTTGTTGAACCTGAAATTTCAGTGGATTGGAATGTTAGGTAATAGGGTTAAATGCTAACTGTTATAAATACAAACTGAATTGAAATAGAAGTTAAAACTGAGACAATGTTATGCATACACTCACACACCCATTGTATGACACAGCCACACATGGCTTCCTACACTATCAACCCTCACACACATGCTACACAATGTCATACACAAATCTGAAAACTTGACACACACATTCCTCTCCAGTTTCACTCACTCTCTTTCACTGAAATTAATCCCTGCACACTAGTCTACACACTTTCTCTTGACACATACTGCCTCTTTCTTCACTGTTTGTTATATCACTGCATAAATATAGTTAATTCCTGAATACACACACACACACACTTTTAATTACCTTCCACACACACAAGCCTTCCCTCTCTCTCTTTATTCACATGTATATATATATATATATATATATATATATATATATATATATATATATATATATATATATATATATATATATATATATATATATATATATATTATGTATGAAATCTAGATGTGTATGTGTGTGAAATGTATAGGTATGTATATCCAATATATACATGTATTATGGATATATGTGGATACATATATATAGGAATTATACATATATGATGATATGTGTGGTGTACCTATAGGTACCCATATGTATATGTATATATATATATTTTCTATGTTATTTCCATATGTAGGTCTAGATGTTATATATGGTTGTGTGGTGATATGTATAGATAGCATATGGGTATATTCTATTGGAATATATGTATATACCATTTGTGTATTGTTTAACTATAGAGGATATCTTGGTAGATGTGTCTAGTAGGCTATAGGCTAGATAACCTTGTGTAGAGTTGTGTATTGATAGGCTTGGCATGGCATTGCCTAGATTAGTCTTGATTAATCTAGTATAGCTTTATTAGACCTAGTATAGACTAGTTTAGACTTGATAGCCTAGTTTAGACCTGGATGACCTAGTTTGACTTCTAGGGTTGACCAGAGTTGACCAAGAGTTGACTTTGGCCTAGATTGACCTAGAATCATGAAGAATGCATAATAGGACTTTATTTTACTATTCTAGACTTGTTGTGACTTGTGCTGTTCTGATTAGGAGCCAGACACCACTCCTCGGACAGTACTTTCATATCGGACACTCAGATACCAGACGAGTACATTCTCTGATTATTTCATACTTGTCACGATTTATATTCTCGCTCTAGATTACTTTTACTTGATGCTGTCACGTTATCATCACGGATTGGTACTATATGGATATCTTCTTGGGATGTTATCCCCCTTAGCGGGCGCATCGGATACTTTATGACATGTGTTTCATGTACATCATGTATTCCTTGCTTCTGCGTTATTCATGTACACTCATGTTCTCTCATGTTCTTACATGTATGTCCATGTACTCTCATGTTCTTTCATGTACGCTCATAATTTGCCCATGTGTCTCTTGTATAACCAAAACATCATGTCCGTAACGTAACTTGAATAGATCCTTGTGTATTGATTGTGGGTAGGGGTGAGTGTAAATGGTCATGTGATTTACCCATCATGTACACTCTGTTACTTTCATGTTTTATCATGTACTACCTAAGCCAATTACATGCCATCTCGTACTCTAAATTACTAGTCACTTACAGTTCTTACTTATCATGTATATATTTCCAGTTATCAAATATCTCTCCTGTTTTTATGTACATCTTTTACAGCGTTTCATGTATCTTATTCTATTGCTTGCTTTATATTTCCTGACATGATATGAACTGTATGAGATGTATTGTGCTCACTCCTGTCCTGACTGGACCTGTTGAAAATATTACAGAGGACGAGGAGAAGGCTGGTCTGGATACTTACTACGGGGTAGCCTTAGATGACACCTATGAGCTGGACCCTCAGGAGGACCCAGCTCTAGCTGAGGATATCACCCAGATTGCCTAGATTAGATTAGTGAGGCTTAGTTCCTTTTCTGTAGCCTTGAGGCATATTTAGCTAGACTTTATTCTGAGTTCAGTGATGTATATTCTTTCATTCTGTATCTGAGACCATGTACTTCTGGATATTTGCTGGGATTATCTTAGACTACTTTTCATCTATTTGTTTCCTTGAGTTCTATTTCATATCGTGCTATGTCTTCCTTAGTTGTGATTGAGTTTATTACTGCTATGTCACCCCCATTCGGGGAGTATAAACTGTTTAGATAGATATTGTTAGATGTATGTTGACCTAGGACAGCGTTCTACCGCCGACACTGCGGCGTAGGCTGGGCGTTGTTACGTTCTCGTACCCTCACAGTAGGTGCGGGTCGTGACAGTGGCTTCGTACCACCTTGGCGGTGGATCACCTTTCTCTACAATGCCGGCACGGAATGCATTCCTGTTCCTTCTGAACGGATAATCTTTTGGTAGAAATTGTCGATGACAATCAAAGAAGCACGGTTTTCCTCCGTGTTTCAAGCGGAAAGCCTTACTACGGTCCATGCAATACGGACATGAGAGACGGCCATGAGTGCTCCATCCTAATAACATTCCATAGCCCGGAAAGTCGTTGATGGTCCACATAAGGGTTGCCTTCATCTGAAAATTCTGCTTCCTGGAAACATCGTACGTGTTAGCGCCTACTTCCCAAAACTGATTCAACTCATCTATCAAAGGCTGTAAGTACACGTCAATGTTCCTCTTGGGATTGTTCGGACCAGGAATTATAACGGTTAGAAACATATACTGAGTCTTCATGCACATCCAAGGCGGTAGGTTATACGGAGTGACAATCACAGGCCAGCACGAATACTGGGATCCTGAAAGACCAAAAGGAGTAAAACCGTCAGAAGATAGTCCCAACCTGACATTACGCGAATCTGAAGCAAAATCAGGATACACTTGATCAAAGTGCTTCCACGCTTCTCCATCGGATGGGTGATCCAACACTCCTTCAATCTGTTCTCGCATGTGCCAACTCATATTTTCGGCCGTCTCTTTCACCATAAATAATCTTTGCAACCGCGGCGTTAAAGGCAAATAGTGCATTGAATCGGTCGGTCTTCTTGCACCGGTAGACCTTTCTGTACTAGTTGTCTTATAGCGATCAGCACCACAAAATCTGCACACATCT
Organism: Iris pallida; assembly: GCA_029216955.1. Classification (NCBI taxonomy): domain Eukaryota; kingdom Viridiplantae; phylum Streptophyta; class Magnoliopsida; order Asparagales; family Iridaceae; genus Iris; species Iris pallida. The sequence continues at coordinate 27,165,229 of JANAVB010007399.1, forward strand.
GCGTCCTTGTCGTCTTTGTAGTACAGCATGCACCCATTGCGATAGGAATCAATTTTCTCGTATCCCATCCAGAGCGATCTCACCATCCTCTTAGACCGGTAGAAGTCTTTAGGCAACTTAGCACCCGCCGGCAAGATCTCTATAATCAACTCCAACACTCGGTTGTAGCATTCTTGCGACATGTTAAAATTTGACTTAATGCTCAACAGTCTTGTAACCACCTCCAACGATGAATGATCCTCACAACCAGGATACAATAGAGTCCTTACAATCTCCAGCAACTCCATGAACTGTGCAGCATCGGCGTTCGGTGCCTCCTCAGGTGCATCATGAACGAAACTAGGCCCCGCAGCGTCGAAAACCATGTTCACGCACCCGTCGTCGTATGCATGATTATCTGAAACAAAATTAGGTCCCGCATGCATATATGGCTCAACATAAGGCTCCGGCTCTGATGCTAAAGACACAAGTTCTCCGTGTGCGGTCCACTGATTGTAATTAGGCGTAAAACCCCTCGAGTAAAAATGATATGTCACTTCCACTTCTGGATAATATTTCACGTTATGACATTTCACACACGGACACTTAATTTTGGTGCCGTCCATGTACTGAGAAAATGCCTTAGCAAACTGCAGGAACTGCTCTACTCCCGCTATGTATTCATCCCGCACACCACACATATCATCAGGACGACGATTGTACATCCATGAAAGATTTCGCAAGTCGTAATTCATATCCATTTGGAAATAATTCTGCAAGATGGACACACATTATCCAGCAGGCACAAATTCGTATATTATGTCTTATTAGGGACACACATTAGTAGCGGACAGTTACTAATAACAATGATATGCAATCTAGGTCAAACTAGGTTGTACTAAGTCAAACAAAGTCAAACAAGGTCAACCTAAGTCAACCAAAGTTAAACAAGGTCAAAGTAGGTCAAGGGTTGACCTATAGTTGACTTTGTCAACTCTTAGTCCAATCTAAGTCAAATATCCTATTTCTAGTCATTACCTACCAAGGTACCGTTTACCTTATCGCTATTGGTATCCCAATACCAATACCTTAAGTTGGTACCCTTTACCTTATCGCTATTGGTATCCTTTACCTTATCGTTATTGGTATCCCAATACCAATACCACGGTAACATGGTTAGTACATTAAGGATCTTTGACAAGGTGACATATTGTGAAAAAATATATCCTTATATATACTTTTCCTACGGATATATCTTTTCACAACATGTCACCTCCTCAAAGACCCTTAATGTGATAACCATGTCACCCTCTCAGTCATATCCCAAATAATAAATAGTCAACCTTGGTCAAACAAGGTCAAATCTAATATATTCTTACTAATTTACAATTTACAGGAACCCAATGTTAAAAGATTCATTCAACTCATTAGGAAGAACAAAACTCAGGTATAGAAATTAAACCATTCACTTGGTTAACAGTCAATTCAATTTCAGTTATTCAAGGGAATCAGTTGACACATTCAGTGGATTTATCTCAGGAATAGGAAAACCAATCTCAGTCCTATTTACAGTTTAAGGAAAATGAAATCTACATTTCTTTTGAAAACAATGTATACAAAAAGAGAAATCAGAGTCTCAGGTTTAACACAGTGAAGTGATATATGTGTCAAGAATATTACTGAATGTTAAAGGAAACAGTGGCAGACATTTGTGTTCAAGTGTCAATGCAAACAGTGAGCTAACTAACATTAAGAAATCTGGAATTATATTAACAGTTGCAAAGGAAAGAAAATTCAGTGAGCTAATAACTGGAATGGGAAACAGTGAGCTAACATGAAATCAGTGAACAAGGAAACTGAGAATACATCTCAGGAAAATAGGAAGGGAAATCAGTTCCCAGTCCTGCATGTCTTCGAGAACCAACACACATTTCAATTTCTCATACTCAAACATATAGCCTATTCTAATTAAGCAATCCTGCAGTAAACACAAACTAGAACATATGGGGATCATTATAACTCATCAAAAGGAATCAGTTTAATTCAGTTCAAGGAAGAACAGCAAACCAAATTTCTGAGTTTTCATCAAACCAATTTAAATCGAACCCCATGTCCAATATCCTATTCTCAAATCACAAGCCTAATCAGAAAAAAAAAAGAATTAACAGGTACTAACATATGTGTTACAACCAATGATAACAGAACAACAATTAGAAATCAAAAAAATTTGGAATTGAAGTTCAGGGGACAATCAAAACTGATTCATGAGTATCAGTCAACCCATTGAAACCAATTCGAGTCCAAATTCCATTCCCATATCATAAAACTTAATTTAATAAGTAAAGATCAATCTATCATAGGCTAATACACATGTAGGAGTAATATTGGTACTTAAAACATTAATTAGAATCAGATTAACAGGATTGGCATAGGAAAAAATTGAAACGTATCATGTATCAGTCATGTAAAGTCAACCCACATATGTTCGAATCCCATATCACAGCAACGACCCATTCTCATTATAAATATCAACTAACATAGATTAACAACATGTCTAGGAATCAAATCTAGCATTTAAATCACAATTTAAATCATTTAAACCAGGAATAAATCTGTGTCTGTGTGTGTGTGTATGTGTCTGTGTGTGTGTGTGTGTGTCCGTGTCCGTGTCCGTGTGTATGTGTGTGTGTCTGTGTCTGTGTGTGTGTGTGTGTCAGTGTCCGTGTGTGTATGTGTGTGTGTCTGTGTCTGTGTTTGTGTGTGTGTGTGTCCGTGTCCGTGTGTGTGTGTGTGTGTCCGTGGGAGAGGAGGAGGAGAAAGGAGAGGAGTTAGGTTAGGGTTTACCTGAGGAAGAGGAGGAGGAGCTCGGATTGGGGAAGGAGGAGCTCGAGGAGGAGGATCTCGAGGAGGAGGAGCTCGCCGGAGGGGGAGGGAGTCGCCGGGGGGGAAGGGGTCGCCGGGGGGGGGGAGGGCACTGACAGAGGGGGAGGGAGTCGCCGGGGGGTGGGGGTGGGGGGGAAAATTATAATTTTCGGGTTTTCGAGTGAGAGTGAGGGGGAAAGAAGGCAGCGGTGTGCCCTAAGTAAAATAACTTAGCGACGTCACGTGTTGACGTCACTAAACGTCGCAACCATGGCGACATATACTTATAATATGTCGCTGAACGTCGCTATTCAGCGACGTAGGATACTCCTATCGCAGAACGTCGCTAGTCAGCGACGTTTTGCGACGTGTTTATAAAGATGTCGTTACTGGCGACGTAATTTCTTGCCGTCGCTATATTACGTCGCTATTTGATGATATTTTAGTAGTGACATAAACTACCACTCCCAATGTATACAAGTCGATAAAATAAAATTTTAATATTGAAATACACAGTTGGAGTTGCCACATGGATGGGAGACCATTTCTAGAGACCAATTACAAAAACTCTAACACATTCATATTTGGCTCTCTTTTTTGTTTCTTTTGAAGTGAAGGATATTATATGCTATGTACTAACATGTCTTTGAATGTGCAATATAAGTTCTCGTTTGCACAACAACTTTCAGTTTCAAAATCCAAGTCATTTGGTTCGCAGAATCATGACATTGAGATTATTTATTTATTATGTTTGGATGCCAAAAAATGAGGAAACAAAAATAATTTTCAAATGGAAAATATGAAGAAAAATGGTTCCCTCTATCCACTCAATGATTTACTTTTCCACTCTAAAGATTTACTTTTTCTCCTATTTTTTTGCCTTTTCAAACACCAAAAAATAAATTGATAGAAACTATAATTTTCCAAAAAAGAACATATAATTGATTTACTTTCTTTCTTGCCAACCAAACGAGGCCCAGAAGAAATTAAGTTATCCACTAATAGGCTCACTATTAAACCTAACAAATGTTGCACACATTTGAAATTAACATAAAACACAAACAACCACTCTATAGAATAATATTACAAATAAAAAAAATGCTAAGTTTAAAACCAAATAAGTTATAATCCATTTACAACCATCTACGTGACGGTTGACAATTGGCTCAACTCTTTTCTCCTTTCTCTTATCCCACATGGGAAGAGGGAAGCACATTGACGACCGCCACATAGGCGATTATAAATGAGTTGTATCATATTTAGTTGTCATCCTAGCATTGCTCATTAGGGGGTGCAACTCGGACGGGTTGGGTCGGACTTGAGCTTAACCCGATCCAAATCCGATGAATCACAAGCCTATTCCGAGCCCAAGCCCAACCCAACCTCGGGTCAACATATGAAGCCCAAGATAGAGTCCGGAGGAATAGAAAAGGAACCCAGATTCCTGGGTTGGGTCGGACCCATCAGGTTTATCAGATTCTAATTTAATATTTAAAATAATTTTAAACTATATAAATATTAAATACATAATCAAATAGCAAGCAAGCACCAATTATTACGAAATAAAAACTGAAATGAGATTTAGGAGGAGTTGAAGAGTTCGTGTAGAGAATATGATTTAAATTTTTTATTTAAGAAGTATGAATATATATATATATATATATATATATATATATATATATATATATATATATATATATATATATATATATATATATATAATAAACTCGTAGATTACAACTATGATCTGGCCCCTATTACAAAATATTCATCTAGGGGCTATGTCACGACCCGCTCACGAATAATCGGATGCGAGTCGGACACGCCTAGCCTATATTGGAAGACGCAACGTAGTAAGCTATACAATCTAAGGAAACTCCAGGTAAAACGAAGCGTTCCACTAGAGGCATTGACAAGGCTGCGCCTAGATATGACGTGGCTGATGCTTTGGATGAGGCGCGAGTAACACAGTGCATGACCCATGCTTCTATACCGTTCATCTTCGGCGTAAGAGCACTCGATCAGTGAGCTATTATGCACTCTTTCAATGGTGTCTGCATCTAGGCAAACCTCCTGGCGTTGATTCATTGCTGGAGCTTGCTATAACTCGTTCCTCTCGTGCCGAATTGGTTCCTTGGCCTAGGCAACCGTTTAAGGAAACTACACCTTGTGCGCAAGTTGTCTAATGATCGTTTTTGTTCTTCTTGAGACTTAGTCATTTTATGTACTTTAGCTTTATCGTTGCGATACTCGTTAATCGATTTATTTCTTTGGTTTGCACACAAGCCGTATGTTCTGATTTAGCGTCCCCGTAGGCAAATTCTTGAGGCACCGTATGCCAAAATAATTTTGCAGATCATGAAATAATTCTATCTCTTTTCTAGAACCTTAAACTTCCTCTTTTTGAAGTGAAACTTATATTTTTAGAGCAAATTACTCTAAATTGATATAGTTATCCTGAGTTCTTGATTTTGAAACTAGAGGTCAAGGGGAAGAAGGTCAGCCACTCATCTTAGTCTTTGCTTCAGGCGAGGGACTGGTTGGCTGCACTTAGACGTCGCCTACGCGATCACTTGCAATCGCATAAACAACTTATTAGAACACTGTGTTATTCAAGGAATTCGATACGAATGTGAAGTCCAAAAACGCAAGCCAAGAAAACCATCGAAAATATTCACGAAATCGTATTCACGGAAACCAAAGCCAAAGCCAAAGCAAGTGCAGCATAAAAAACAGAGCAACGGAAGGTCTCTCCCGACTCAACCGCAGAGCCAATCCTCGAGGCACAACCCGCTGAATATAGGACTTGATTCCGAAGAAGCCTTTCCATAACGAGAAATGAATCTTAATTCAATCGTTCACGTTCGACCGATTCAATCGATCATGATCTATCGGTCCTGACTGAATCGGTAGCGACAGTGTTCCTTTCTCGCGTATCCCGTGGACAAAAATGGGGCATGATTTAGGGACAGAGAACTACACCACGGAAGGGGCAAAAGCAGGGGTCCAGGTGGTAGAAGAGATAAGAGCAGGAACAAGTCCAAGGGCCGGTACGAGGACTCAGAGTGTTACCATTGTGGCAAGAAGGGCCACATTAAGCAAAATTGTTTCACTTGGAAGAGAGAGAAGAAGGGCGACAAGGGGAAGCAAAGTGAGAACACTACAGCGATGGCCTCGGCACATGCAGGCGATGTGATCATCGTAGGTGATGAGGTTGTCATGAACCTCACCTACGATGTTGTCACGCCCCAGAACCAGAATACTGGAGAGCGGGGGAATGAATCAGCCAGCTACGTATTACGGGTAGATGAATACCGTATAATACGATCAATGCTGTCTAAAACACGAGGGGGTGTATACTACAGGAAAGTCTTACTATGGTCATTTCACATCTATTGTCTCAATCATTCAAATAAGAAACAGAAATAGAGAACATGTAAGATAAAGCAGTAAGGCATCCCAAACACTCAGTCAAAATGTTCTTGATATCTGGTTTTACAAAACATAGCCAGATGATGTAGCAAAGTGTACACAATTGTTATCAGCTGCAGCCTGACTTAATTACAATTATGTAAAAGTAAGTACAAGATAATCCGACTAACATGTCGGTGCCAAACGGCAAGGTATTAAGTAAATAACAAAACGAACGGGAAAGTAAGGAACCCACTCGAGTCCTCCTGCGATCATCCCTCTAGTATTGACCATCTTGGAGGGGAAAGTAAGCTGAGTCCTCGGGAACCGGCTCTAAATCTGGCCATGCAAAACCAGAGAGGTTAGACCTCTAATAGCAAGTACCACAAGGAAGCACGATATGAGGAATTAAAACCAGTAATAAGATAATATGATAACTAGATCTCTGCTTGCCACTGGGATTCACATAACATCACGACACTTCGAACCAACCTCCCAACCAAACAAGGACAGAAGTTGGCCCGTCATGCCCTGACATTCTGATCATCTCAGTTAGGTAACAGAGTAGGTACAGTACACAAACAAATCAATTTAAACGGCCATGCAACTACTACGGCTTGCTACTGTGAGTTCCAAGTTATCCTGAATTTATGCAATAAAGGATTCCTCATCTCTTACTATGGACAAGCAAGGCTAGTTTATCCAGTCAATCAATTGCGCCAATCATGAATTAGACGAGTCCCAGCGGGACGCCCGTCATCAAAATACAATATACCATAGATAATATAACCAGATACCGCTCCCTGCCCGTGTGGCAGATTTGCAGTATCTGTGGGGACCAACCGACCTGTCGGGCACTACGAGTCCCAATAGGGCTGCCATATAAGAACTCGGGAATCCATTCTCTCTATGCAATCATTATTTTGTTTAACTTAATAGTCTCTACGTTGAGTGAAATTCCATGCCGTAGATCATAGTCATTCAGAATGAGTACTTCCGTACAAGTACGATATGCCCAACTCTACAATGATACCCGTGCGGTTAGGTTGTAGGTCTTACATAGCGTAATACAATAATCAAAACTAACTACGGAATAATCATGCCTTGACCATCAAGTACACATGCTGCTTTGGTATAAACAAATTGAAGCCTGCATGTGTGCCTGTATGTCAATATTCGGGATCGGCCAATCGATGATAATAGTTCATAGTTAATATGAACGTGTTTCATTCATTCAATTCAATAAGACGACTAGCCAGTCTCTTAGTTCCAACTAGGAACGCATGATCGATTATTAGTCAAGTAACAGTCGGGATCAATTCGTGACAAGGCATAAAAGTCAAATTAGTATTAAGCATGGTCGAGTCCATAACTAGTATAAAATAGTTGGTAACATATTCTTGAAGCCAAGAAAAAGATCAATAAATTTCATATTGGAAGTTGAAAGAAATTCTAGCCACAATTCAGTCAATTAGGACATATAACAGTCAGAAACAACCAAATTATGCATATGCGGCCTATTCTGCGACATGCATGCAACCGCGACACCATATGCGCCTACTGCGACATGTGCCTCATGCGGCTCAACTGCGACATGCCATGCGCCTACTGCGACATGCGCCTCATGCGGCTCAACTGCGACATGATATGCGCCTACCGCGACATGCGCCTCATGCGGCTCAACTGCGACATGATATGCGCCTACTGCGACATGCGGCTCAACTGCGACATGATATGCGCCTACCGCGACATGCGCCTCATGCGGCTCAACTGCGACATGATATGCGCCTACTGCGACATGCGCCTCATATGGCTCAACTGCGACATGATATGCACCTACTACGACATGCGCCTCATGCAACATGCGCCTACTGCGACACCATATGTGCCTACTGCGACATGTTGTTCGTGCTGCAGATGAATATAGGAACGAACCAAAAATACTTTTTGCCATAACTTCCACAAAATAAATCGAAATCTAACTTTTCAAAAGCCAAACTTTAGTAGAATTAAATTCTCTACAACATGGAACCACTTATTTTCGAAAACAACAATGTTTGATAGATCAAAACCCTAAAATTCATATGAAAACCCAAAACTTAAAACTTAGATCTACACCCAACCATCCATGGAAATCAAAAACTTCAAGACCTAAACTTGTAGAGGAAGAAAAGATGATCAACATAAACTAAAAATAAATAGGGATGCATAAAATCTCTCATGGTGTGCAAGATGTACTTGCCTCTCACAAGTGGGTTAGGGTTTGGTGGAGGAGTAAATGTGAATGAATGAAGAGAGAGAGAGTGGAAGAAGAACTTTTATATCAAGGTCAAGTGGATCTCCACCATTCATTCTCTCCACCAAATCCAAGCCATCCATTCCTTTCCATGTTGAACCAAACCGAACCAAGTTGGTTTCCATGAACCGAAATGAACCAAGAGCCAAGAAAAAGCAGAAAATAAAATACAAAAAAATTAATAAGCGTGAAATTGAAGAATTTAAATACAGAATAAATGCATGATAAATATTGAATAAATACATTCAAGAAGTACACGTATAAAATACTTTATTCTAGGAACGGGGAGTAATAGATGTTAATTATTGGCTGGTAGACTCGGGTGCTTCAACGCACATATCTCACAACATGGCACTATTTGCCACTTATACGACATACAATTGTGGAGCGTTGAAGATGGGCAATGGAGATGTGTCGAATGCGGTTGTCATTGATGTACATTTGAGGACGAATACGGGTGCAATTCTTGTCCTCAAAGATGTCTGTCATGTCCATGATATCTGTTTCAACTTGGTATGAGTTGGAAGGTTGGATGACGAGGGTTTCTTCAATCTCTTTGGGAACGGTCAGTGGAAGCTTTTCAGAGGTTCGATGGTGATTGCCAGAGGAAGCAAGAAGTCCAGACTACTACTATATAGAGGGGAGAGCACAGGGGGCACAGGAGGTGAACACAGTCAGTGATACGTCTACCAAGTTGTGGCACAGGTGGCTCAGCCATATCAGCGAGAAGGGGATGAGCTACTTGCTAAATAGGAAGCTGATTCCATAGCTAAAGTCTACAAAATTGGAGAGATGCATGCACTGTTTGACGAAAAACCAAAATAGGGTATCTTTTCAAAGTCACCCAAGTTCGAGGAAGCCGGCGTTTATTGAGTTGATTCACTAGGATGTCTGCGGTCCTGTGATGGTAAAATTTATTGGTGGTGCTTATTATTTTGTGACGTTTATTGATGATTGTTCCAGAAAGGTTTGGGTCTATGCCTTAAAGACCAAGGATCAGGTGCTGCCCACTTTCAAAGGGTTTTAGGCCTTTGTTGAAAGAGAGACGGACAACAAGCTGCTATGTGTTCGGTCTGACAATGGTGGCGAGTATATTGGTCCCTTTGATGCTTATTGCAGAAAGTAAAGGATACGACACCAGAAAACTCCACCAAAGATATTGCACCACAACGGTGTAGCGGAGTGCATGAACATTGTAGAAACCCTAGAGGGGGGTGAATAGGGTCAAGCTAACTGATCAAGCACTTAGCACAAGCTAATGGGCAATTTAAAAATATATATGCAAAAGAAGAAGCAAAACAATACCGACACTCGATGTATCCTGGTATCCTCCCAAGGGGCACTCCTGTCCCAGAACTCTCTCCGAATTTTTATCGTAAATAGTACAACGTGAGTTTTCATACGAAGGCTCACCAACTTCTTACATGAGAGCATTAGTCCGAAGGCCTCTCCGACTTCAACCGAGAGTTTGTATCCGAAGACTCTCCAAGTTCAACCGAGAATTTGGATACGAAGACTCTCCAACTTCAACCGAGAGTTTGGATCCGAAGACTCTCCAACTTCAGCCTTTCACAATAGGTTTTGATCTCCTTATACAACAAGATGAAGATCTCAATTTTCAACTCAATAACTCTAACAAAATTTGTGGATGGCAAATGAAAGCTTTGTAAAGTTGTTTTTGGATTGGCTTTGGTGATTTAGAAATTTTTAGGCTCAAAGCATCAACCTTGAATGAAGGGGTTCAAGGCTATTTATAACCAAATAATTGAAAAGACCTCAAAGGCAACTTTTCAGTCAGCGATCGGTATACCGTCGGTACGAACTGGTATATCGTCGGAATACCGGTCTGTAATTGCAACGGTTAGAAATATGGCCGTTGGGATCATTAAATGTTCAAAATCTGATCGTTGGATTTTCAACGTTACTGAATCGGTATACCATCGGTATAGATAGGTATTCCGTCGGTATGTCGATTTTGTAGACAGAAACTTTCTGTGAACAAAAATCGATATACTGTCGGTATAGACTGGTATACCGTCGGTATGCCGATTTTTATCTGAAAATGATCCTGGGCTAATTTTTACCCTAGTTTTCGATTTTGTCATCCATTTTTTTGTGTTTACAATTATTCCTAAGACTCATTTCAGACTTCAGAAATACTGTAGCAGGTGCAGGCTTCTTCAGAGTCTTGAAATGATGATGGCATGTCATGGCTTCTTTCCTTGATAGATGTTGGCTTCTTCCTTGACGACAGCCGTCCAAAGATATCCAATTTGTGAAAACTGAATACCTTTCGGGAGCTTCGCCCCCGAACCCCCGACGGGGGATGCTGCCCCCTCGACCCCCGTCCACTGACCAGGCAGCGGAACCCCCGGGTGCGTGGCTCCGAAGATGTCGTCAGGCGGTTCAGAGTAATCTTTGTGGAATACCATCTTCTTTGGCCCACCATAATTTTTTATTACATATGTCTATATTTGATCCTGATAATTGCTTTTCTGCAAATACATGTTAGACAAACAAAGCAATATACATGTAGCAATTATGATAAAATAAAGCATATTAGGACTATGCAAAGTTTAAATATCAATGCTATAGAGATAGCATAAATATTAGTGATATCATAATGTTAAACTTAATCGAATAACCACAATCGGAAACATAGTTAGATCATTGGGCTAAAAAATATAACACTAATGGAGAGGGTACAATGTTTGCTATCAGAAGCAAACTTGCCGAGCAGCTATTGGGATTAGGCACTTTCACAGCTGCTTATACTATTAATTTATTTCCTAGTGCTCCTTTGCAGGGTGATGTGTCTCATAAAGTATGGTACGGCAAAGAGCCATCATACAATCACCTACGAGTGTTTGGTCGTAAGGCCTTCGTACATGTACCGAAGTACGAAAGATCCAAACTTGTGCCGAAGACAAAGCGATGCGTCTTTATCGGCTACGGTTGAGATGAGTTTGGCTATGGACTCTACGACCCCGTGTAAAGAAAGCTCTACAGATGCAGGGACGTGGTATTCATCGATGATCAGACCATAACCAACACTCAGGATTTCGAGATGCCTTCTGAGGCTGAGGAATTTTCTGAGTTAGAGTCATTTCGCTTCGAGCAGTTCCCAGAGGACATCACAGAGGATCCAGTTATGGGAGAGCCAGTACATGAAGTTGCTCACAACCTTGATCATCAGCCTATTGATGGTGGTCAAGGTAACCCTCAGGAGGATGAACATGCCGGGGAGGTAGTTCCTGAAGTGGAGGAGGTTGTTGATATACAGCCAGCACCAGTTATTCCGTTGAGGAGTAACAACAGAGAGCGTTGACCATCTACGAGATATTCACCAGATAATCATTTGCTATTGACTGACAAAGAAGAGCTTGAAAGTTTCGCCGAGGCTATGGACGACGAACATCGGCAGGAGTGGATGGAGGCTATACAGGAAGCGATGAGTTCCTTACAGGCCAACTCCACTTGTGATCTAGTACAGGTGCCAAAGGACAAGATGGCTTTGAGAAATCGATGGGTGTTCAGAGTGAAGAAGACAGATGATGCTACTCGTTCTGGATACAAAGTGAGGCTCGTAGTTAAAGGCTACGGTCAGCAGAAGGGTGTAGATTATGATGAGATCTTTTCATCGATCGTCAAACAGTCGTCTATTCGAGTGCTGATAGCATTGGCAGCCAGTTGCGACTTGGAGGTCGAGCAGATAGACCTGAAGACGATATTCCTCTACGGTGATCTTGAGGAGGAGTTGTACATGGAACAGCCAAAGAAATTCTGTAAGAAGGGCAAGTCACATTTGGTCAGTCCGTTGAAGAAGAGCTTGTATGGTCTAAAGCAGGCTCCGAGACAGTGGTACAAGAAGTTCGAGTCATTTATGGTGGAGCATGGTTATGCACGAACGACGTCGGATCACTATGTATTCTTCAGGTACTTTGTCGAGGATGATTTTATCATTTTACTGCTCTATATTGATGATATGCTACTGGTGGATTGAAATGCCACTAGGATAGCGGAGTTGAAGCGCCAACTGGGCACGACCTTCTCTATGAAGGATTCGGGCACAACAAAGACTATTCTTGGAAAGGAGATCAGCCGAGAGAGAGTCCAAAATGCTACACTTGTCTCAAAATAAGTACATTTACCTGGTACTTCAACGTTTCGGGATGGACGGGTAGAAGAAAGTGATTAACCCCCTTGTAGCTCACTTTAAGTTTACTGAGGAGCAGTGTCCATGTACCGAGAACGAGAAAGAAGATATGAAGTGGGTTACATATGCTTCAGTTGTGGGAAGCCTCATATATGCTATAGTGTGTACGAGGCCGGACATCGTCCACGCAGTTGGTACAGTTAACAGGTATCTTTCCAATCCTGGAGGGGTTCATTCGAGTGCGGTCAAGTGGATCATACGACACCTTCAGGGCACTGCTGATTAGAGAATTTTTTTTGGTGGTGACGAGCCGAAGCTCGTTGCGTATACCGACGCTGATATGGCTGGAGATGTAGACACGAGACGATCGATCGACTTCGGACTATGTGATGATGTTTGCTGTTGGAGCGGTATCGTAGAAGTTGCGATTGCAGAAGTGTGTTGTCGTGTCGACGACCGAGGCAGAGAGTACATTGAGACTTGCATGGAGTTGTGGTGGATGAAGAAGTTGCTGCAGGAAGTGGGGCTAAAGCAAGGGCGGTATACTTTGTTTTGCGGTAGCCAGAGTGTCATTCACCTTATGAAGAACCAAACGTTTCATAGTCGGTCCAAGGACATTGAGACTTGGTATCAATGGATACGAGATGTGATTGAGAAGAAGGACGTGACGCTTGAGAAGGTCCATATTGCTGACAATGGAGTGGACATGCTCACGAAGGTTCTACCAAAGAGAAAGTTTGAGTACTGCATACGGATCGTCGGGATGACGAGTTCCTCCACCTAGTTGTGAAGGGAGAGATTTGTTGGAGTGGGTGGGGTTCCCAACTTTGATCATATATTTATGATTGGATCTTTCATATATTGACTTTCCATATAATTGGACTTTCAATTATGGCCAGCCAATTATGATTGGATTTCCATTAAATATATGATTGATGCATATTGAAAGTTTTCATATATATTGATCTTCCGTGTATAGATTATCAAGAGCTTATAAAAGGTTGATGCATGCAAGTTGAAAAACATCTCAAAAAGAAAATAAGAGTGTTTACAATATTTGAGAGAGAGAGAGAGGATTGAGGACTATTATGAAGGAGAGAGCACTTAGAATAATTTTCGACATCCGCAATCAAATTTTTTTCTTTATTTCAAGTGAGTTGTGGTGATCCGTGTTGGATTAGGAGGAACTTGTAGAGGGTGTATTCTCTTTATTCCATTAGTTGAGATTTTTCAGAGTTTGACTCCGATCGTTTCGTGGTTTTTCTCGCAAGGATTTTTTACGTAAAAAATCTGTGTTTGCGATTGTGTTTGGCATTTTTTGGTTTGTGTGCTTTTTTTCGATTTTCTTGCAGGTATTTCTGGTTTGAGGTAACGGTTTTCGCGCTTCGTTCCCAACAAATACTAATATATCACCTTAGCCAAGTACGCTATAAAAAGTCACATGTAAAAAGTAACAACTATTAGATATATTTAATTATCAATAAAAAAAAAATTTATTAAATGAACTATATATTTTTAAAAATAATATATTCATAAAACATAAAAATATAATTTTTTAGGGAATTTGATTCTTGAAGATACAGTATTCTGCCTACCAAACACCTCCTCAATAAGTCGTTCATTAACGAAAAGTAGCAACTATTAATAGTTAAATAATTTGAGTATTTTGTTACTAATAAAAATTTATGATATTTACTTAAAAAAAATGTAACTGTTTAGTACATTTGTTAGCAATAATAGTCGCAAATAAGTACAAATGGTCTTGAATTCAGGCAGGTTAGTGCAAAAAATAGGTCCATGGAGCGTTCCAGGGACGAGTCAATGCAAAATGGTCCAAATTATAAGCGTGTTCTGGTCGCGCATATGTATGCATGTCATGTGCATGCGCAACTGCAATATGTCATTTATATGTACGCACTAGTATCGTGTACGTGAATTACGTGTAAAAAATATTAAACAAATTAAATATAAATTTATTATAGATATTATTGTTTCGTAAAGTTAAACTCATGACAAAAAATATCTTCTATTTTATTCAGTTGAATTAAAAAATAGGAATATTTTAGCAATATCTTTATTCAAAATATAGAAACTAGTATATACCTTCACTTTTAAAAAAATTAGCAAATATTTACATTCTTTTGCATGGAATAAATAAAATTTTAAGATATACTCCCACTATTTAACCAAAATTTTGACTGGTTCACAAAGGGATAAGGATATTTGCTAGTTTTTTTTTTTTTAAATAGCGCATGTATATATATGCTAGTTTCTATATTTTGAATAAAAAAATTTGCTAAAAAAATTTAAATTTCTTTTAACTATAAGTTGAATAATTAATTTTTTTAATATTTAATAAAATAATTATAAATAATTTAGACGGCTCAGTTTTGAGGGATTTCAAAGTCACAATGTATAAGTAGAGATAAGAGGTGCACAAACGGCTCCCAAATTCTTTTGTTACAATCCTCTCCTTTGTAATCACAGCGCTAGGTGTAGGCCTTGTTAGCAATTCGGCAAATGAAAATTCGGAACGACAAAAAGACGAGTATAAATCGACACACTATAAGTAAAATATGGTCAAAAATTCGATCAAAAATTCGTCTAATGAAAAACATTCGAATCAGATTTAATTCATGTTTAGTACGTTTCATATAAACCAATTCGGCACTAAAAATTTGGCATATATATAGGGCCCACCCACCTCTACTTCTTCATAAACAAGGGTTCAGTGTGAGAATAAGAAGAGGTTGGATGATGGAAAACCGAAAGATTTTTCTTTAATTGTTACAAGCAACATGTGCAAAGACTTTTGGGTTTCTTTGTGTTGTTTACTATGAGACATTTTTTTCTTTTTTTTTGATAAATTTTGATAATTGTGCCAGTCTTAATATCTAATAGCAGCAAGAGTCAAGAAAGTCAAGACTGTTGGGTTTCTTGGTCACATTTTTTTGACCAAATTTTTTTAAAAATTCGTTCGGTACGCGTTTAAAACGCTACATGTTTAAAATTTGCGTACAAATTCAAAATTTTTAAAAGTACGTAAATATTATACGTTTATGTAAGATACGGAAAAATTTGCGTATAATACGCATTTTGTTCGAGTGATTGCTAACAAGGGGTGTAGGTAGGTAAGGGGTCTTAACACAAAGCATGTGTAGTGTTTGGCGGGTTCTTATGCTAATTAAGACAAGTTAGTTGGGCAGAGACCGAAATTGAATGATTAGGACAACATATGCACATTATTCTTCAAAAAATTTAGGATTGATTTTTTTTTTTTTTTATTTACGAACAACCAAACAGAAGATTTATTTAAGTTTGATTTTTCTGTTTCTTTCAAAAAAAAAAAAAATCCCCAAAAACATGAAAATTTTATATTTATACTGTATGGATGTGTAATGTACGCAATGGACAAGGGGGCTTGGATTAATTGAATATTAAGGTGGGAAGGAACATGACAGCCAACGGAAATAGAGGACATGAAATCTGACCACAGACCAAATTTTGTCGTGTTCTTCGTCGCTTTTAGAGCCGTCGGATTAATTCTTCGAGGAAATTTCATATAGAGTGATGAAATTTAGCATATTTATATAAAAGAGGAAAGTAATGTGGCGCCATCTTAGATGGTGCCCAACTTTTTTTTTCCTTTTTTAGAGTGTGGCGCCATCTTAGATGGCGCCCAATCTTCTTCTTTTTTTTCAGTAACTTTTTTTATTTGATGGTTACGTGAGAAAGTTTGATTTTATCTTCTTAAATAAATTTAACTCTTTATATACAATTTTATCTTTTTTTAAAAAATCTTAGATATTTATTTAAACTTAATATTAGAAAAAATATGTTTAAAAAATAATTCAAAATCTTAAATAATTTTTCACAAATCTTAGATATAACTTATCATCGTAATAATTTTATCAAACAATTTTTAAAATCTCTCTAGAGGTAAGTTCTTGGATATGTTTTCAAACATAAAATATTATATTTGGTGATAAAAAAATAACTCATAATTTATAAGATATGAATATAAAAACTATAGAAAGAGATCAATTTTCGTAGAAAAAACTATGTACGATCTCAAATTATATCTAAGATTTGAGAAACAATATTTAAGATTTTAAATTATTAATTTTAACTTATCTTTAAGATATTTTTCTAATATTAGATTTAAGTAATTTTTTCTAACATATTTTTTAAATATTAGATTTAAACGAATATCTAAGATTTGGAAACAAATTAAAAATAAATTGTATATAAGAAGTTAAATTTATTTACGGACGAATAAATCAATTTTCTCACGTTAAAGATAAATTTATTTAATTTTTACAATTATTTTTTTAAACATATTTTTGGTAATATTAGATTTAAAAATCTAATATTTAAGATTTTGAATTATTTTTTAAACATATTTTTTCTAATATTAAATTTAAATAAATACCTAACATTTAAAATATTAAATTTAAATAAATACATATTTTTTCTAATATTAAATTTTTTCTAGCGATATTTTTAAAAATGTTTGATAAAATTATTACGATTTCAAGTTATATCTAAGATTTGAGAAAAAAATATTTAAGATTTTGAATTATTTTTTAAACATATTTTTTTCTAATATTAAGTTTAAATAAATATCTAAGATTTTAAAAAAAAGATAAAATTGTATATAAAGAGTTAAATTTATTTAAGATGATAAATTCTAACTTTCTCACGTAACCATCGCAGGAAAAAAAAAAAATTGGGGGCGCCACACTCTAAAAAAAGAAAAAAAAAAAAGTTGGACGCCATCTTAGATGACGCCACATTACTTTTCCTATAAATTTCGAAAACTTCTCCTCTTTTATATAAATATGCTAAATTTTATCACTCTATATGAAATTTCCTCTAATTCTTCACCAGATTCTCAATGGTCCCGCCGGCTGTCCATTTTTCTTGCCCCGTCCCACTCCCCAAGGCTTCCACCACACTCCAGATCCGTACCCAACGGTCACCCATGCTATTCGACTTTTGATTAAACGGAGTTTGTCCACCGTTTGTAGTGTATGTGAAAAATAATATAAAATTTTTATAAAAGAAGATAACTTTAGAAAAATAACGAAAGAAAACGATACCATATTAAAGATGTCGTCGCACACTGCGACCTTGGCGACATTTGTGATGGCGCCAAGGCCCTCCTCTCCCTTGGCGCCATCACTAATGTCGTCAGACTTTGTATTTTTTTTTTTTACCGAGGAGCATGGGTGGAACAAAGCAAGGGACTGTCAGTCCACCCCAAAAAAATTTATCTTTTTTTACTTTTATGATTTTTTGTATTAAAAAAATTCATATGGATTGGTACACATATAGCCCACTCTAACGCATTAGTCCCAGCTTAATTTTCTAATTCTGCCCCTGGGGGAAAGATGACTAACTTCAAATATATATATATATATATATATATATATATATATATATATATATATATATATATATATATATATATATATATATATATATAAAAGTCAATGATTTATATTGTATAATAAATTATTATCATATTGGACATATAAAAATGAAAAGGCTCATAAGACTCCTCGGTTGTGGATCTGTCCCATTTCTGACCATCTCCAATTAAGGTCACAGTTGCTGAGCAGATAAGGAGACTTTACCCGACTCATTTGAATGAACACGACCAACGTTCTCTTCCTCGGAAGCAACTATTATACGTCATGCTCAACCACCAATCCATGGCAATTGATCAGCTCGCTGCAGCTTCCCCACATAGGACCTACGTACGTAACGCTTGGTCTATCTTCCCATGCATGCATATAGCAATGCCAGCTATATACTCGAACGTACTCAACCACTTGATCACGTACGTACGTAGCCGCCCATGCATGAAGTACGTAGACAAATATATATGAGCTTTGTTATGCCTACAATCAAATGTTTAAAATCCCTTACTGCAACCGTCACGTGTCAGACTTCGATTGGAGGATCGGAGAAAAATGATGGGGTCGGATGGAACCCATATAGCAGGAAGATGAGAGGGGAGATGGCACCCGGTGGGACCTATGTGTAAGGGATGGAAGAGAGAGGTTGTAAGAAGGTTGCAAAAATTTGGTAGTAGACTTAGCATTTTCCAATATATATGGATCATTGTCGCTTGGAAGTACGTACCGTACGTAGTTGTAGAGTTCGATCAAACCGCTCAAAAAAATGCGCGAGCATATGTATAGGTCAGTTGTTGCTTCCTCGCACTAGCACAAGGTGTGAGGTGGGCCGGGCTGCACCGGCTCGGACCCAATGTTGATTGGGTTTGACCGAACTTGGTCCGGATGGAGGAGCAGACCGGGCCGTGCTGACCCGGAATTAAAAACTTCGAACCCCAGCCTGGCCCCAGACCCTAATAGGTTCGGGCTGAGTCGGGTCCTGGCCGGGCCCGAATTAGCCTGCAGGTTGAAAAAAAAAATTGACTCAGTTTTGAATTTATACTGTAGAATAAAAACAAATTTGGAACTATTTGGTTAGCATAATGGTTTGTAAGAATCGTCTTTGGAGGTCATGAGTTCATAAGCCCTACTCGTATATTGGTTTTGAATTTTTATCGGGCGGGTTGAGCTGGGCCGCGGGCTTAAAAATTAAAATCAGCACGGACCCAATTAGGAGTACGGGCCGGACTAACGAGTTATTTCTTTGAAGCCAGTCCGAATCTGAATATATTATGGGTCGGACCGGGCTGATCCATTGCAAACTCGCACAGAAAATATATGATAATAAATAGATTAAAACAATAAAGTCAAGCTTTTGCCAGAGGATGAGCCTTGAAAGTATCGGTAGCATCCCCTTTATCGGTTCAGGACCGAGTCCAATGCACCTTGACCCCTACCTGGCTAGTACGTATGTATGTACGTATGTATGTATGTATGTATGTAAAGTAGTTGTTGGAGCTAGTGCTTGGTTGCATGCGGTGGTTGTCCTCATCAACCATGCACATCCTATCTCCTCCTTGTTGATGTATGTCATCGGATGCTATCGAACCATGCACCATTCTAGCTTTTTCATGACTTCTTCATCTCATTTGTTAAGAGACGAAACTACATTTTAGGATCTCGGGGTCATGGTCCCACCAAACTTTTGTATTCTTTGAAAAAAAAAATGACATACGTCTGCATCTGCCGCACTCTTGGAAAATGGAAATTCTATGTGCTTATATATACATGTTCTTGGGCTCTCTCAAATATATATATTAAGTACAGGTTTCGTCCTTGTGAACCGCGATAGTGTGCTTGCAATTTTGGTTCTGACCACTACAACTATACACTAACTAGTCACTGTTGGATTATTCAATCAGAAATTTTCGTACAACGGGATGAATTTAATATTATTTGTAGGAGGGAGGAGAAGTTTGGTAAAATTTTAACAAACGGATATCGCGTCAAGTAAGATGGCGGTGGTGACGACGTGGTCAAAAAAATTGGAAGGTGGAGGGGGACCGCCAAGTGGGTTGGCGGTGTGGGAGGGGGCCCGCCACCACACTTGGCGCGGGGGCTGAGTCACGAGAGAGAGAAGAGACAGCGAGAGAGAGGGGAGCTGAGTCACGAGAGAGAGAGAAGAGAGAGTGGGAGCGCCAAGTAAGGTGGCGGTGTGGGGGAGGGGGGGGGGGGGGGGGTGCCCGCCACCCCACTTGGCGCGGAGGGGGGGTTTTCTTTTTTCTTTTTTTGTTTTCCCGAGATCCTGGGGGTTTGTTCCTGAGAGGAGAGTCTGGGGGGGGGGGGGGGGGGGGGGGGAATTAAATAGGGATAGAGAGAGAGAGACTATAGAGAGGGAGAGAGAGGAGAGAGGCTAGAGAGAGGGAGAGAGAGAGAGAGAGAGAGAGAGAGAGGCTATAAAGAGAGTGAGAAATTGTCATAGAGGGAGATTTGTCTGAGCAACGTTAACTGTCCTTGCAACGTTAACTTCACCGCCAAGTAGGATGGCGGTATTAGTTACGCCATTTATCCCTATAAAAACATATACATCTTAACAATTGCAGTCACTCATTCACTCACTCTCCATTCACTCATTCACTCAATCTCCAATACTCTAACAAATTCTTCCACTCCAGCAACATCAACTCATTCACTCATACTCTCCACTAGTCCAACAAATTCTCCCACTCCAGCACCATCAACTTCTCTCCAGCGCTGAAAAATATCATCTCTCCAGGAGTCTAACAAATTCTCCCACTGCATCACCATCAACTTCTCTCCAGTAACAAATTCTCCCACTGCAACAAGTTTTTTTCTCCTCCGCCAATAGTTTTTTCTTGATGGATCGCAGTCTAAGAATTATATGCTCGCATGGAGGTAATGTAAACGGTTTAGAGTACGAAGGTGGCGAAACCCAAATTTTTTCTACTTATCCGAGTATTATTTTTGAAAATTTACGTAATCTTATTATCGAACGTTGTTCTATTAATTATGAATTTATTTTGAAATCTGTTTTTGGTTCTAGATGTTTTTTAATAGATGGCGACGAAGCATGGAATTTTGTTGTTGAGATTAATTCACAATCACGATATATAAATATATTTGTCATGCAAGTATCACAAGCATTTGATAATAGTCTACGAAACAACACGGTCTCCAAACATGTGCACAGTCTACGAATAACACGGTCTCCCAACATATCTGGGTCTAGCCTCCCTCTCTCCTCTCTCACGAAATCCAAACACCCCCCCCCCTCTCTCTTACTTCTCTCTTCCCTCTCCCTTCTCTCTCCTCTGTCTCTCTCCCTTCTCTCTCCTCTGTCTGTAACAGGGTGCCCCCCCCACACCGCCACCCTCTCTCTCCCTTCTCTCTCCTCTGTGGTCCCCCCCCCCCCACACCGCCACCCTCTCTGTCCCTCTCTCTTTTACCTGCCGCGGCGGGCCCCCCACCCCACCACACCGCCAACCCCTTTGGCGGGGTTGCCACGTCACCCTCCCTTCTTCTTCTACCTGGTGCGGCGGGCCCCACACACCACCACACCGCCAACCAATTTGGCGGGGTCGCCACGCCACCGCCAAAGCCAGTGGCGGTCCCTCTCTCTCTCCCTTCTCTCTCCTTCCTCTCCCTCCTCCAACCGCCACGTCGCCACCACCGCCACCATAATTGGCGCGATATCCCGCTATTTGAAATTTTGGCAAACTTCTCCCCTCTCCCACAAATAGTATTAAATTCATCCCGTTGTACGAAAATTTCTGTTATTCAATAATATGAGATCACATATGTAAAATTAATTGTATTAAACTATCTAAATAATTAAACCAAATTAAAATGGTCTATTTAGAAAATTGGCTTAAGGATATAATTGTCATGAAAATAATGTGTAGATACCGGAGATAAATCTAATTTGATGTGGGACCAAATTAGAAATATCAAAACATATAAATATATATATTCATTAGGGTTATTGTCCCCAACTTATACGGTCATCAAAGAGAGGTAGGTTTTCTCTTTTTCTCTTCTGCATCCCCATCAACAGAAAGAGAGGGACAAAGGATTCGGATTCTTCTTTGTCATTAAGGGTCGTAGCAAGTTGGAAGATCGAACCTCATAAAAGGATGACCGCTTCAAGATCCATCAAGCTAGCAATGGATTCGGGTACGCTTCCACAATTTAATTTATGTTCTTCATCTCATGAATCGGCAGGATACAATAAATTTCTAACAAGTGGTATCAGAGCCTTATGTTTGATTTATGAGGTCGAAGTTTTAGATCAATTTTTTGTTGTTGTTTGTAACCCTAGATCGTTCAATATAATTTAATTTATTATTCAGATTGTTCGATCAAAGTTTATATATACTATTAGAAAATCGGTATTAACTTGTTTGACTTTGGTTTTTCTTTATAATTATGTTAAGTTCTGTCGTTATTGAAAGTTTATCTGTCTATATGCATATGGCCATTGGCCATGATAAAGAATTACTGCTTTGTTGCATCACTTCATTAAATTTGTTTCCTTCAACTGTCAATAATTTTTTTTGGGTTCATGCCCTTTGTGGAATGATTCAATTTAATATAAATTTAATTTATATTGGTTTACGGCATGAAGTTATATGCACAGACCTTTGAGAAGTGGGTATTAAGAGAATAATATTTAATTATTCCATAGTGGGACATTTCCATTCATTTTCTTAAGCATGGAATATAGTTGATCAAACTATAGTTGATATAGTTGAGGATCCATGGACAAAAGGCATATTCTGAAGCAGGAACAATAGTTGTTAAATCTATTGGCTCGATAAGAACAGATATATTATCCATAGCCTAAATCCGGTTTAGCTTTGTTCACCTGATACAATTTGGTTTTTCTTTTTGTAAAATAAACAAAGGTTGTGGTAATATATATATGTATTTTCTTGGATTCAGATGGATGGCTTCTACATCCCAACTATATCGGCTTCAGATTTTTGGTACACATTAGGTGATCAAATTGCAAAATTTTAGAATTTTAATTTGCAACAAGATATGGATTTAATGTTGGAGATATCTTGTTTATGTATTAATGTGTGCTGACATGAATGTCTATAATATGCCGTATTTATTAATATGGTCAATTTTGGTTATGATTAAAGGACATATCTTTTGGCATATTTACAGAATTTGGTCAACAAAAAAATTTGAATTTTGTGTTAAGTAGATTATTTTATTTGAAGTAATCCTTATGAATTATTTAATATTATCTGTTGATCAATATATTTATTAGAATCTAATCGGTTGATTATTGATTATCTAATTTAAAATATGCATGTACATAAGAATTTATGATTTTTTAAATTTAAATGAGCATAAGGATTTGACATGATTCAATTTTGTAAAATTTAGTCAACATTCAAATTTTGGTACCTTTTTATGACTAGCAATAGCTGTCTAATATTCTAAGTAGACCGATTGAAACAAGATGTCGCCAAAGTGACCTCTCTTGCGTAGATAGTCTATGAGGAATGTCGGATGTTTGTGTGTATATTTACGCGAGTATTAGTCGGCCCAAAGGAAGGTTAATACTTGGCCGAATTGCACACATACTTGTGGTGATAAATGTGTGACAATTGTAAGATTTACATGTGAATAATAACCCGATCCAAAGATAGGCTTATTATTTGACATGACTTATTGTCAACGTTTGATCATTACACCAAGAGTACCACTTGCAGTTAATATCACTGTCCAAAGACTTGATATTAATGATGTACTAGGTATCTTGAGATGGGGTTCACCATTATTTGAATTTGTTTGACTATATTTTACTCTTTGGTTATTAATTAGAGCTTGTTTGTCTATTTATTTTTGTTCACTTTACAGTTAATGTTGCTACAATATCTACCAATAAGAATTTAATTTTCATGTTTAATGGGATAAACTTTAAGGGCAAAAAAGAAAATAAATACAGAAGCTGCTAAGGGTCCAGCTCAAAAGAAACAACAATATAAAACTAAGGCTTATTTCTTTTGTGACAAGCCAGGACACATAAAGAAGAAATGTACAAAGTACCACGCATGGCGTATAAAGAAAAGTACATTTCCAAATTTGGTTTGTTCTGAGGTTAATTTAGATTTAGTACCTAAAAACACGTGGTGGTAAGATTTTGGTTCTACTACCCACATTAGTGTTTATATACAAGGTTGTCTGAGCTACCGAAGCCAATTGATGGTGAAAGATACAACTATGTGGATGACGGCAAATCGGTAGAAGTGAAAGCAATATGACATTTTAGGTTACTTTTAGGAACCGATTATTATTTGGATTTGATAGACACTTTTATTGTACCGTCTTTTAGACGAAATTCAGTTTCAGTTTCCTTAATGGACAAATATGGTTATCATTGTTCATTTGGAAATAATAAGTTTAGTCTATCTTTAAATCCAAATATTATTGGTAACGGTTCTTTTAAGATTTATGATCGCCTATATTCAGTTGAAACCATTGTCTTTGAGGAGGAATTGATTGTGATTCCTACTATCACTTTTGATGATTGCAGGAATCTGTACCTGTCATTGATCAAGAAGTAAATTTAGAACATCAATAAGACAATGTCGAATTACCTCTATAAGTCATTGTTGAGATACCTTAACAACGACAACGTAGCGGCACCCCATTCAAGATAAGGTAATTATTCCTAAGGAACAAACTCAACAATCTCAAGAATCGATAATATTAAGATGGTCCACCAGAGAAAGAAGAAATATAATTTCGGATAATATTTGTCATATTTCTCTAAGAACGTAAGGAAGACTGTGGATACTGGAAGATAATCTAATCAACTTCCATCAGGCCACGAAAAGTTCCAGTTCTCAAAGTGGATTGATAAAATAAATAAGCAATATAATTCCATGCAACACAATAAAGTTTAAGAACTTGTCCCATTACCAAAAGGTATGAAGTCCATTGGTTGCAAATGGACATTTAGAACTAAGAAGGATTCGCAGGGTCATGTAGAGAAGTATAAAGTAAGTTTTGTAGCTAGTGACTTTACTCAAAATTTTGGAATTGGTTTTAAAGAGTTTTTTCTCTTCGGCATCTTTGAAAAACTTCTTTAAAACAATCATAGCACATGTTGCACATTTTGATCTTAAATTACATTAAATGGATGTCAAAACGATATTTCTCAATGGTAACATTGATGAAACAGTTTATATGGTGCAACCAGAAAACTTTGTGTCGAAAGACCCAAAGAATATGATTTACAAATTGACAAAATCTATTTATGAACTCAAGCAAGCTTCTCGTCAAAGGTACTTCAAATGATTATCTCGTTTGGTTTTGAGATGAACACTGTTGAAGATTGTGTGTATCACAAGTTCAGTGAGAGTAGAATAATTTTCTGGGTTTGTATATTGATTAAAGTATTCAATGTAAACCCGGTGACACCTCTTGTTAAAGGAGACAAATTCGGTCTCAATCAAGTATCCTAAGGTTAGCCTTAAAATTAAGAAAATACAATAGATTTTTCCTTTATGATCAGTTGTAGGGAGTCTAATGTATGCTCAAGTATGTATGCGTCAGGATATTGCGTACATATTAGGATGTTAGGCAGATATTTAAGCAAATATGGATGGATCATTGGGTAGCAGCCAAACTACTTAAGTAATTAATAGAGAACAAGTAATTATATGCTCTTTGTAGGAGATCGGATAATTCTGGAGATCATAAGGTATTCCGACTCCGATTTTGTTGGATGTCGACACAGCAGGAGATTCACATCAGGTTATGCTGACTAATGTAGATATATTTTTGATGAGTGTCAAACATGCACTCATAATTTCTTCCACCATGGCAGCAAGGTTTATAACATACTGTGGGACATCTATTCAAGGAATATAGTTGCAAAATTTTGTCACAAGTTTGTGCCTACAGTACGGTGTTGAAAGACCACATAAAATTATGATGTGACAATAAATCAGCAGTACTGTATTCTAATAACAATAAGAACTTGTATAAGTCAAATAATGTTGACATAAAATTTCTAGTTGTGAAGGAAAGAATTCAGAATAGTAAAAGTGTCCATATAGCACATTAGGACAAACTCCATGTTAGCGGATTCGCTCACAAAAGCATTATCACCCAGGATCTTTCATGAGCATATTGCTCATATGGGTGTTATCTTAATTAAGAATATGACAATACAGTGGGAGTTTATATTTTATGTATTTGGGTGCTATTTGGTTTTGGATATATTTATGTATTAAAGTATTTTGGATATTTATCTGATCAAATATATAGAAATTCAGTTCATTCTATTTTCATTATGTTAAAGTATTGATCTCACTAAAGTTAAGGAGGACTAGTTGAAAATAGACATGTATTGATCACATTGCATATAATTTCCATGTTACACATCCATGATTGATCTATGTCGTTTAGCTATATTGGTATATGTGACCATTGATGGTTTAGTTACGCTATATGTGACGAATGCCGCTTTGATCCTATTTTGATACGGTTAATGGACGAGATTGTCCGGATGTACCCTAAGGATTAAGATAGCAATTTATGAGCTCACTAAGGTTAACACAATTATAAGGTTACATATATGGCCCAGTGGGAGATTGTTGGGCCACATATGTAAAATTAATTGTGTTGGACTATCTAAATAATAAAGCCAAATTAAAGTGGTATATTTAGAAATTTGGCTTAAGGGTATAATTGTCATGGAAATAATGTGTAGATACCGGAGATAAATCTAATTTGATGAGGGCCAAATTAGAAATATCAAAACATATAAATATATGTATTCATTAGGGTTATGGTCCCCAACTTATACGGCCACCAAAAGAGAGATTTTCTCTTTTTCTCTTCTGCATCCCCATCAACAGAAATAGAGGGACAAAGAATTCGGATTCTTCTTTGTCATTAAGGGTCGTAGCAAGTTGGAAGATCGAACCCCATAAAAGGATGACCGCTTCAAGATCCATCAAGCTAGTAATGGATTCAGGTACGCTTTTACAATTTAATTTATGTTCTTCATCTTATGAATCGGCAGGATACAATAAATTTCTAACAGTCATCCCTCCCCACGACTTTCAGAATCATAGAAATTCTATTTATGCTAAAAAATTGATTTGGGTCTATAAACAGACAACTAATTCCTTATGGTCAGCCATATCTTCCCCTTCGAAAACGAAGGAAACAAAACCATTAGTCCTCATTTGGTTGGCGAAAAGGAAAGGAAATAGAATCTTTGTTTATTTGTTTTTTCTTTTTCTTTTTTGGAAAATTAAAATTATAATCAATTTTATTTTTCGTGTTTAAAAAAATTAAAAACAATTGGAAAAGAAAGTGACTTCATAGACAGGCCGGTTCGGACGGTTTGATTGTCCTATCCTGAAGCTAATTTTAGTTGTCCCTTGACCCTAATTGTCAGCTGGTCTTGGTGGTTGTAATGCCTGTAGTTCATATTACGTATCTTGGAATATGTGTACGTATTTCATCTTGTATTACATATCTCTTGGCTTGGCTCGGTTTAGTTTGGGTTGGTTTGGTTCAGGTTGGGTTGCTTGGTTTATCATGGACCAAGAGAAAACCCCTACCTACCACCCCCATCATCCTTTATTAACCCATTCCTTCATTCTCTCTCTTTATTATTCTTCTTCTCCACATTTACTCTTCCACCTACCAGGAAAGAGAGCTAGGCAAGTGCAACTTGCTTCATGATGGATCTCAAGTTTTATTGTTCCATTCTCTTATTTACTTGATTCTAAGTCTCTTTAGAACTTGGCATCTTTGGATTTGATGGATGGATTCTTGTAGATCTAAGTTTGTAACTTTTCAGTTTTTCTTGTTTTTGATCTTTAAAATTTGGTTATTTTTGAAAACTAATAGTTCTATGTTGTAGAGAATTCAATTTCATACAATTTTGGCTTTTGTTTCGCATGATTTCGACTTCGGATGAGGAAGTTATGGCCATAGCAAATTTTTAGGACTTTCATGGCTGAACTTGCTGTTTGGGGACGATGAACCACATGCGCCGGGAACCCCATGCGCCCGGGAGGCCATGCGCCGGGAGGCCATGCGCCGTGAATTCCCGGCAATGCATTCTTTGACTCCGAGCGTGTCATGCGCGTAGGCCCCTTACGCGCATGTCCTGAAGTTGCAACGTGAGTTTGAAATCCCATGCGCCGATTGTGCAGGAATCCTATGCGCCGATTGCGCAGGAATCCCATGCGTCGATTGCGCAGGAATTCCATGCGTCGATTGTGCAGGAATCCCATGCGCCGATTATGCAGGAATCCCATACGCCGATTGCGCAGGAATCCCATGCGCCGATTGTGCAGGAATCCCATGCGCCGATTGTGCAGGAATTCCATGCGCAGGAATTGCTCTATTTTACTGTTTTTGCCTGTTTACGTTGTTTTGTAACTAGAATCTTAAAAAACTCAAAACATGAAAGTTGTAGATCTTTTCCTTGGCTTCAAGAATATGTCACTAATTATTTTATGCAAGTTTTTCTCATTCATGATAATGTAAGAATAGAACACGATAGTGGCCCGCTGTGGCGCACTCTTGACAAGTAAACTGACATGATATATCTCAACATGCTGTTATGACAGCTAGCCTGACATGACAAGTATGAAGGACCTGGACACCGTGGACGATTGTGTTTGTACAAATAAACTGGTACTGTCTTGCATTATGTCAAGGATGGGGGTCCCTGAGTACCACGGTCAGGGATATCTACTGAAATTGACTAAGGCTAATTAACTAGAATGATTCAGTAGTCATGAAGAGATTCCTAGCTACAGGCAATCCCGTTATCTGGGCGCATTCAGTAGACTTGTAGCCTACCGACGAGTAGGGCACATTTCCAGCACACAGTCACGTGTTACATTCTTCATAAACGTTCGACCTGGATAACCGGATGGTCTGCAGGGCTTATGGCTGTTGGGATAATCTCATTGCATCTTGCTAGTAACTAGGCCTGTGATAACCCTAGTTAGTTAAAAGTATCAAGCCGTACTCTTGATTGGTCGTGATTGATTGGATGAAGTTTATTCCAGCTTAGTCTTATCCTGATCCTGTACAAGATTGTAACATGACATAATTTCTTGTATCGATAAATGATGGGATGCCAAGTTCTGTTCAGATGAAGGGTTACAACCCCGGTCCTTGTTTGGTTTAAGGGTTGTAACTTGGCTATCTGAATAGTTCCATAGTTATCTTATCATATATCATCCTGCTTATTGTGCCTGCCTTAACAATAAAGATCAGGGGTCCAGTTCTGTTCAGTCGAAGTGTTACAACCCCGGTCCTTGTTTGGTTTAAGAGTTGTAACCTGGCTCCCGGAGCAGTTATGTGTCCTCTTTTCGTTTATTATCTTATTGTATCCCTGCCATGCTTGTCATGTTTTATCTTACCTCAGTAACAGGATTATTTATACTGGCCTTAAAATAAAGATCAGGGGTCCAGTTCTGTTCAGGTGAAGGGTTACAACCCCGGTCCTTGTTTGGTTTAAGGGTTGTAACCTGGCTCCCGAAGCAGTTCTGTGTCCTCTCTTCGTTTATTGTCTTGTTACTGTACCAATAGTATTTGAGATGGGTTTTTATTCAGGTGAAGGGCTGCAACTCCGGTCCTTGTTTGGTTTAAGGGTTGTGACCTCGCTACTTGAATGGTTTCCTTTTACTCAGTTTACTGTTGTTATCTCTATCAATATCAGTTCTTATTTATTTTCTTTAGCATTCTATTGTGATATGTTGGTTTTAGTTCCTAAGTGAAGCCTCCTTTGTGGCACTTGCTCTTTCTGGGGTTTGACCCAGCTGGTTTTGTGTGGCCAGATATCGGAGCAGCACCAGAGGATCTACCTACCTTCCAGCCAGATGGTGACCACCAGGCGTAACCATGGCAACGAGTGGATTTCTTTTTGTCCTCCCACTTTATTGTAAAATTATTCTTTTGATGCGTTTAGCCGACGAGCACGTGTTAGCTCGGTTGTACCTTTACTTACTGTCTGCCTACGGGTTGTAACATGATTGACAGATCCTAGGGTTGATCATGAATGACTGAACTCTTGCTAGTCCTGACATTTTGTACGACTAGCTTCATGATCATCCAATATGTAATATATGGGACGCCTTGTTATTATATATTTGGTGCTCTGACATCTTGTAACTACTATTGCTTACTTGTGATTGAGACAATGGGCTTGTTCATGACCATAGGAGACTGTTGGCTTGTAGTTAAACCCTCATGTATCTAGACAGCCATGACCGTATAGCGAGGTGGGTTGCACTTCAATATACGTAGCTGGCTATGTACGCCCCCGTTCTCCAGTATTCTGGTTCTGGGGCGTGACAGTGGTCATCCGTATCTGATCTTTGGGGGATCATGCTGAGCCTGGGGTTTCCCTAGCAGAGGGGGGTTATCCAAGCCCCAAATATTGTCCGGCTTACTCCAGGGTCGCCCCTGTCCATAGAAGGGAAAAGAATTTATTTGGGTTGATAGAAAAAACCATTTTTCTTGATCCTATTTTCCTTTCTCTTGGAAATCAATTTGCTTCCTACTCATTTCTGTTGGGAACGGAGCACGAAAATCGTTTCCCCAAACCAGAAAGTCCTGCGAGAGAACCGAGCAAAAGCACACAAACCAAAAATGCCAAACACAATCGCAGACACAAAGATTTTTGACGTGGAAAACCCTTACGGGAAAAACTACGGGACGATCGGAGTCCAGCCCTGAAGAACCTCCACTAATGGAATAAAGAGAATACACCCTCTACAAGCTCCTCCCGATCCAACACGGATCACCACAACTCACTTGAAATAAAAAAAATTTGATTGCGGACTCCGAAGAACAAGAGATGCCAAAAAATTATTCGAAGCAATCTCTCCTTCAAAATAGTCCTTAATCCTCTCTCTCTCTCTCTCTCAAAGATTGTAAAGCACTCTTGTTTTTTAGATGAGTTTTCAACTAGCATGCATCACCCTTTTATAAGTCCTTGGTAATCTATACATGGAAGACCAATATATATGAAAACTTCCAATATGCATCAATCACATATTTAATGAAAATCCAATCATAATTGGCTTGTCATAATTAGAAGCCCAATTATATGGAAAGCTACTATATGAAAGGTCCAATCATAAATATATGATCAAAGTAAATATGGAAATCCAATTATATATTTTCTTACCATATATGTTCAAAAATAGGATCCATGCACTCCTCGAGCTTCTTCGACACACGGATGGCGCTCATTGCTCTCCGGGGTATTCTCCACATAGGTTGGAAACCCCACCCACTCCAACAAATCTCCCCCTTCATAACTAGGTGGAGAAACTCGTCACCCGACGATCCGCCTGCAGTACTCAAACTTCCCCCTTGGTAGAACCTCCGTGAGCATGTCCGCTCCATTGTCATCAGTATAGACCTTCTCAAGCAGCGTGTCCTTCTTCTCAACCACATCTCATATCTAATGATACCGAGTCTCAATGTGCTTGGACCGACTATGAAATGTCTGGTTCTTCACAAGGTGAATGGCACTCTGGCTATCGCAAAGCAAAGTATACTGCTCTTGCTTCAGTCCCATTTCCTGTAACAGCTTTTTCATCCACAGTAACTCCTTGCAAGCCTTCGTTGCCGCAATGTACTCTGCCTCTGTCGTCGACAAGGCAACACACTTCTACAACTGCGACTGCCATGATACCGTTCCTCCAGTAAACATCATCACAAAGCCCAAAGTCGATTGCCTCGTGTCTACATCTCCAGCCATATCAGTGTCGGTATACCCAACCAGCTTCGGCTCGTCACCACCAAAAGAAAGTCTCCAATCAGTAGTGCCCTGAAGGTAACGTAGAATCCACTTGACCGCACTCTAATGTACCCTTCCAGGATTTAAAAGGTACCTGCTAACTGTGCCAACTGCATGAGCGATGTCTGACCTCATACACACCATAGCATATACAAGGCTTCCCACAGCTGAGGCATATGGAACCCGCTCCATATCTTCTTTTTCGTCCTCGATAGATGGACACTACTCCTCAGTGAACTTAAAGTGAGCCGCCAGTGGGCAACTCACTTTCTTCGCCCCGTCCATCCTGAAATGCTGAAGTACCTGGTGAATATACTTCTTTTGGGACAAGTGTAGCAGCTTGGACTCTTTTTCTCGACTGATCTCCATCCCAAGAATAGTCTTTGTTATACCCAAATCCTTCATAGAGAAGGCCGCGTCCAGTTGGCCCTTCAACTCCGCTATCCTAGTGGCATTCCGACCCACTAATAGCATGTCATCAACATAGAACAATAAAATAATAAAATCATCCTCGGCAAAGTAACTCACAAATATACAATGGTCCAATATCGTCCATGCATAACCATGCTCCCCCATAAACGACTCAAACTTTCTGTACCACTGCCTCGGAGCCTGCTTCAGACCATACAAGCTCTTCCTCAACTGGTAGACCAAATGTGATTTGTCCTTCTCACAGAATCCCTCTGGCTGCTCCATGTATAACTCCTCCTTAAGATCACCATGGAGGAATGTCGTCTTCACGTCCATCTGCTCGATCTCCAAGTCAAAACTGGCTGCCAATACTAGCACCACCCGAATAGACAACTGCTTGACGATTGGCAAACAAATCTCATCATTGTCCACGCCTTTTCGCTGACCGTAGCCTTTAACTACCAGCCTTGCTTTGTATCGAGGGCGAGTAGCATCATCCGTCTGTTTTACTATAAATACTCATCAATTCTTCAAAGCCTTCTTCCCTTTGGCAACCGCACCAGCCCATAAGTGGAAATGGCGTGTAAGGAACTCATCTCCTCCTGCATAGCCTGCATCTACTCCTGCTTGTGTTCGTCTTCCATAGCCTCTACAAAGCTTTCGGGCTCTCCCCTGTCAGTCAGTAGCACATACTCACCCTGAGAGTATCTCGTAGATGGTCGACGATCTCTGTCGCTCCTTCTCAGTGGAGCCACTGGTGCTGGCTGTATACCAACAGTCTCATCCCCTTCAGGAACTACCTTCCATGTATACTCAATCTCCGGAGGGACACCCTGACCACCATCAGCAGGCTGATGATCAAGGTTGGAAGCAACTCCATGCACTGGCTCCCCCATAACTGGATCCTCTACGATGTCCTCTGGAAACTGTTCGAAGCAAAATGACTCTAACTCAGGCAATTCCTCAGCCTCAGAAGGCATCTCGGAATCCTGAGTATTGGTCATGGTCTGATCCTCGACGAATACCACGTCCTTGCTTCTGTAGAGCTTTCTTCCTACTGGGTCGTAGAGTCTATAGCCAAACTCATCCCGACCGTAGCCGACAAAGACGCATCGCCTCGTCTTCGGCTAAAGTTTGGACCTCTCGTCCATCGGTACATGTACGAAGGCCTTACAACCAAACACTCGCAGGTGATTGTATGACGGTTCTTTGTCGTACCATACTTTTTTTAGGCACATAACCCTACAAAGGAGTGCTAGGAGATAAATTAATAACATAAGCAGCTGTGAGAAGAGCCTCACCCCAATAATTGCCTGGCAAATTTGCTTCTGACAGCAAACATCGTACCCTCTCCATCAGTGTCCTGTTTATGCGCTCTGCTATACCATTGAGCTGAGGTGTCTTGGGCGGAGTCTTCTGGTGTCGTATCCCTTGCTCTCTGCAATACGCATCAAAGGGACCAATGTATTCGCCGCCGTTGTCGGACCGAACACACAATAACTTCTTGCCCGTCTCTCTTTCAACAGAGGCCTGAAACTCTTTGAAAGTGAGCAGCACCTGATCCTTGGTCTTTAAGGCATAGACCCAAACCTTTCTGGAACAGTCATTAATAAAAGTTACAAAGTAAGAAGCACCATCAATAGATTTTACCTTTATAGGACCGCAAACATCCGAGTAAATCAACTCGAGCAACGCCGGCTTCCTTGAACTTGGGTGACTTTGGAAAGACACCCTATTTAGCTTCCCAGCTAAGCAGTGCATGATTTTCTCCAACTTTGTAGACTTGAGCCCTGGAATCACATTCATGTTCACCAAGTAGCTCATCTCCTTCTCGCTGATATGGCCGAGCTGCCTATGCCACAACTCGGTAGACGCATCAATGACTGTATTCTCCTCATGTGCCCCCTGTACGCTCCCCTCCATATAGTAGAGACCGAACTTTTTACTTCCTCTGGCAATCACCATCGAACCTCTGAAAAGCTTCTACTGACTATTCCTGAAGAGACTGAAGAATCCCTCGTCATCCAACCTTCCAACCGATACTAGGTTAAAACGGATATCAGGGATATGACGAACATCTTTGAGAACAAGAACCGTACCGATCTTCGTCCTCAAATGCACATCTCCAATGGCAACCGCCTTCGACACATCTCCATTGCCCATCTTCAACACTCCACAGTCGTCTGTCGTGTAAGTGGCAAATAGTGCCCTGTTATGAGATACGTGCGCTGAAGCCCCTGAGTACACCAACCAAGAATTGTCATCGCAGGTGAGGTTTGTGATAACCTCATTACCTACGACGATCACATCGCCTCCATATATCGAGGCCGCCGCTGTAGTGTTCTCATCTTGCTTCCCCTTGTCGCCCTTCTTCTCTCTCTTCCAAGCGAAATAGTTCCGCTTGATATGGCCCTTCTTGCCACAATGGTAACACTTCGAGTCCTCGTACCGACCCTTGGACTTCCCTCTGCTCTTGTCTCTGCCACCAGCTGGACCCCTGCTTTTGTCCCTTCTGTGGCCCTCTGAAACTAGTACCTTTGAGTGATGGGATATGGATGAAGTGCCCTGAGAACGTCTCCGCGTCTCTTCATTCAGTACCCTGCTCTTGGCAAACTCCAGACTGACTACGTCTTCCGGAGCAGAAGCGATCATAGATACTCGTACGATCTCCCACGAGTCTGGCAATATACATAGCAACCAAAGTCCTTGAACCTCGTCGTCGAACTTGACTCCCATCGGGGATAGCTGGTCCACCATGCCCTGGAACTCACTCAAGTGATCCGTAATGGATGCACCATCTTTGAACCGCAGACCCATCATCATCCGGATCAGGAACAGTTTGTTTACCCCGGTCTTTTTCGTGTACAAAGATTCCAGCATCTCCCATAACGTCTTCGCATACTCAATATTGGCAACATAGTTGTACACATTCTCGTCAACGAACTGCCACATGTACCCACACACCTGTATATGCTCGAAGTTCCAGACCTCATCGGATTTGTCACCGGGCTTCTCGGATTCAAATACTGGAAGATGCAGCTTCTTGACGAACAACAAATCCTTCATCTTACTCCGCCAATAATGGTAGTTGGTACCGTTCAGGTTCACCATGCGTACCGACTTTGCGTCCATCTATGCTTCTTGGTTTGACTGTCAACTCCTGACACTTCTTTGAACCCAAACCTCTGATACCACTCTGTTGGGAATGAAGCACGAAAACCGTTCCCCCAAACCAGAAAGTCCTGCGAGAGAACCGAGCAAAAGCACACAAAAATGCCAAACACAATCGCAGACACAAAGATTTTTGACATGGAAAACCCTTACGGGAAAAACCACGGGACGATCGGAGTCCAACACTAAAGAACCTCCACTAATGGAATAAAGAGAATACACCCTCTACAAGCTCCTCCCGATCCAACACAGATCACCACAACTCACTTGAAAGAAGAAATTTTTTGATTGCGGACTCCGAAGAACAAGAGATGCCGAAAAATTATTCGAAGCAATCTCTCCTTCAAAATAGTCCTTAATCCTCTCTCTCTCTCAAAGATTGTAAAGCACTCTTGTTTTTTAGATAAGTTTTCAACTAGCATGCATCACCCTTTTATAAGCCCTTGGATCTATACATGGAAGACCAATATATATGGAAACTTCCAATATGCATCAATCATATATTTAATGGCAATCCAATCATAATTGGCTTGCCATATTTGGAAGCCCAATAATATGTAAAGCTACTATATGAAAGGTCCAATCATAAATATACAATCAAAGTAAATATGGAAATCCAATCATATATTTCCTTACCATATATGTTCAAAAATAGGATCCATGCACTCCCCGAGCTTCTCCGACACACGGATAGCGCTCGTCGCTCTCCGAGGTATTCTCTACATAGGTTGTAACCCCACCCACTCCAACAATTTCCTTGGCCATCATCCAAATACAAGAAAGAGACAACTTTAAATTTTACAAGGCTCTGATTCTGCGAACCGAACATGGCCTTAGAGTTTTTGTCATCACTCTGTCATTAATTTGAATATTTCGGTGGATGGATCTCAACTTTCACTTACTTGTCCTTTGCACCAGAGTGATATCTAGAGCAAAATGGAAGAAATGATTCTTGTATAGACCCCAAAAAGTTGGGATAAGGCATTGTTGCAAAATAGAGGAAAATAATTCTTACAGATTTGTCGTTCCCAAATCCTATGTCCCATATCTATAAAAATGTGTGGATCATCCTATCAATTTTTTATATATATAAAATAACACACAAAATCGATGGAACTCACATTTTACTGGGAGAACAGATAATGTCTGGGACAATGGATTTGGGGCAACATATCTAATATGATCAAAGGAAAAGGAGGGGTGGGGGCGGGAGGGGGTGGCTGGGGGGAGTTGATGAACCAAATAAATGTATTGGGGCCTACTCTCTCTCTCTCTCTCTTTATATATATTTGCCTACAAACTTGTTCTTTTTGGGGCTATTTGGTTCGCGGAAGTGGACTGTTTGGCTCGCGGAAGTGAAATGAAGTAAAAAATTTGGAAGTGAAGAGTTTGGGTATGCATTGCGTATGCGCGTCATGCGTACGCATATTTCATGAGTTCATTCGTTTGGATGGTTGTTAGAAATGAGTTAAAAAGTTTAGGACATGTTTGGTTGTAAGTTTAAACTTCATTTTCTGAGTTTAAACGTTACAATAGAATAAAATTGCGATCGGTTGAGTGGCCTACATTTACACTCTCTTTTTTGAAAAAATCAATGTTATAATGTAGAAAGGAATAGTTGATGATTTTATTGGTACATATATATAGGAGGAGGCAAGCTTCCTCCATATTTTTTATCCGATGTGAGACTAAATATGTCCTCATAACTCAACACTCCCCCTTAAAATGGGCGATAGATATCAGTCATCCCCATCTTGTTACAAAAGATATCAAACTCTCTAAGACTTAAAGCTTTAGTTAGACAGTCTGCTAACTGCTCCCCTGATTTCACATAGCTCAAAGTCAAAACTCCTTTATCCAGCTGCTCCTTGATAAAGAACCGATCAATCTCCACATATTTGGTGCGATCATGCTGAACTGAATTATTTGCAATATTAATTGCTAATTTGTTGTCACACCAAAGTTGCAGAGAGTCTCATCTAAATAATCGCATCTCTGACAATAAGTTCTCTACCCACATCATCTCGCACAGACTAACTGTCATAGCCCTATACTCAGCCTCAACTGTAGACCTAGAAACTACTTCTTGCTTCTTGCTACGCCAAGATACAAGATTGCCTCCAACAAACACACAGTAACCTGTAGTGGACCTGCAATCATCCATACAATCCGTCCAATCGACATCGCAGTAGCCTTCGACTCTCAGATGTCCCGAACTTCTGAGCCATAACCCCTTTCCTGGACTTTCTTTAATATACCTGAGAATTCTGTAAACTACCACCATATGCTGCTCTCTGGGATCATGCATATATCTACCCTCCACACTCACGGCATGAGTAATATCAGGTCTCATGTGGCATAGATATATAAACCGACGAACTTATAATCTTTGATATTGCCCCTTACTCACCGAATCACCACCCTCGGCACACAACTTGTGGTTCTGCTCGATAGAAGTACAAGCAACCCAGCAACCCAACATTCCTGTCTCTGAAAGAAGGTCCATAGCATACTTTTGCTGAGAAAGCACGATACCCTTTCGTGACCTTGCAATTTCAATTCCAATGAAGTACTTCAACTGTCCTAGATCCTTGACTTCAAATTCCTCTCCAAGTCTTTTCTTCAACCGTAGAATCTTCTCAGTATCATCTCCAGTAATTACAATATCATCTACATAAACTGCAATAACAGTGATACGAGTTTTGGAGTGCCCGTAAAACACAGTATGATATTGTAAAACCCCTAAATTTCTACTATTTTTTATTATTAAATTTGGTACCGATTTAAATATTTGTATTGTACGTCGTATAGTCGTATTATACGTCGCACACGAAATTTTATTTTTTTTCGAATTTGCTCGACGAGTGCGATTATGTGCGAGTGTACATATTTTTGAAAAATACTTTTCTTCTATTTTTATGGTTTCAAAAAATTATACATAATAATCATTTAGCTATCGTACCAAAGTTTTCAAGTTCATTATTTTATTTATTTTATTTACACAAAGGCTTTCGTTTATACAGTTATTAAATTATAAATAATATTTTTAGTGCGTACATGTATTGCATAAATATTTTATTAGTGTAATTTTCAAAATTATTAATATTAATATTTTATTATTCAAAAAGATTTATTATTTTCGAAATTATTATTATTAGTATTTTGGAAAATATATTTCAAAATAATTGTGGCAATTTAAAATCTTAATTTGAACCTACGGATTTATTTATATGGTTAAATATTTGAATTTTGAATTTTTTTTATTGATTTTAAACCAATAATTTAATTTGATTCAAATTTGATTTGCATTAGGAATTGGATTTAAATAATCTTAAATTAAATGGTAAATTATCTACTTGGGTTTTAAACCAATCCTAATCCTTATCTTATTGGGAATTCCCACATCCTATAAATAGACAGGTACTCCTCCAATTCATTATTGATCCACAACAATTAATCTTCCACAAATTATTCTACCACAAACGTGCGTGCTGTTTGCCATTAAAATTATTTTGATTGAAATCTTAATACAAACAGAACAGTATTACAATGTAGG
This sequence comes from Iris pallida, assembly GCA_029216955.1. Classification (NCBI taxonomy): domain Eukaryota; kingdom Viridiplantae; phylum Streptophyta; class Magnoliopsida; order Asparagales; family Iridaceae; genus Iris; species Iris pallida. The sequence goes on from JANAVB010007399.1 coordinate 27,204,307, forward strand.
ACTTAAATGTAGTCCTAGGAGTACACTTTTGTTTAAGCTGGGTCCTTAGTGCCAATGGAGCGAGTGGTAATGCGTTGACTCCGTTGACCGGCTGACGACGGTTATCGGTTCTCTGAAGGTGTTGATTGCTCTGGGTGCTGGAGCTTGCTGAGAGGAGGAAGACGTTGAGTGTCTAGAACTGCCTCTCGGTGATTCTCTCTGTGTTGTGAGTCTTCTGTTCTGAGTCTCTGTCTGTGTGTGAAGGAGATGATCCTTCTATTTATAGTTTTGCAGGCTGGCTGCTCATGCGCGCATGCAGGATGCGCCGGTGTGGGGATGCCACGTGGAGGTCGCTGATGGAGGTGCACGGATGCTGCGCCCTGATCGAGGGGGAGAACTCTTCATACTGCTGTTGTGAGCCGGCACGTAGCAGAGAGAAGATCTTTCCGTTGCTGAAATCTTGGATGAGTTGAGTCAAAAGACACGTGTCGTCGACTCATGGTTCGAAGATCTCGGATTTGGTGGAGAGAAGTGATCTGGTGAGCTGCGCCTTGGATTGGGCGCAGGAGGAGGCTGCGGCTCATAACCTTTAGGAATTACAAACCATTTGGGGCGCATGGCTTTTGAGGCGCATGCAGGCGACTTTCCTTCTGTCTTTCGGGATCAGAGAGCAGTCTGAGGCGCATGGCTTTTGAGGCGCATACTAATTTGGACGCATGGCCGTAGAGGCGCATGCTGATGGTGGAGTGGCCACGTGGCAGTAGCCGTCGAAATAAAGTCATGATGATGCTGACGTTGCCGACGCTTCGTTTTCTGAATAAAGCTGTCAACTGTTCAGACTTTGGGAGGCGTGCTGCCAACTATGTCAGTTCAGCATTTAATGTTGGTGACGTTCGATGGACAGCTGAGTGGGCACGTCGGTTGGCGTTCTACTCGGTATGGGGATGTGTGAGGGCGCACCCTCTGTAATGCGCCGAGTACTGTAGGGCGCATCTGTGTGATGCGCCTGATGTCGAAGGGCGCGTCCGTGTGATGCGCTGCTGGCGCATCGGACATGTCTTTTAATGATGCGGCTGTCTCGCTCTTCGAGTGCTATAAATAGCCGTTTGGCTGAATTCGAAGCGTCCGGTTCATCCATTTAATGTAAATTCAATGCACGGAATTCGGAGGGCCATCCACTTGGCACGTGGGTTTGATCTGCTCGGCCTATAAATAGTGGCATGGAGAGAAGATTTGCTTCTCATTCCCTCACGTACTTCCAATATGAACTTGATCATGCGAGTGCATTCTGTTGACGAAGTGCTCCCGAGGGTGAAGATGAGACGCTGTGTTGTCTTCGATGCACTTGAAGGTGACTGTTACATCCAAAAGACGGAGTCGAGGGCTTCCGAGGCAGGCGGAAGGTGCCTGTTGCATCCAAAGATAGGGATGCTCGGGCCTCGTCTCCGTTGTTCGGGAAGAGCCGTAGATCGGAATGGCGGTGCTAGGCTTTCTCTTCCTTCAAAGTGGGTATCGCCCACTCTGGTTGTGTTGAGAGCTTCCTTGTGCCATGATTTCGATCACGGTCTTCCTTGGGCTTTGGAAGCCTCCCCTGGCCACAGCTTTGCCGTGCTTCTCTCTTCCTTGGTTCCAGCCAGAGGGTTAAACGCTTTGTGGAAGCACTTATCCGGTGATCCTGGCTGGAAGAGCGGCGCATAACTGGGCTCTGCTCGGCCAGGTGAGCCTGGCTGGAAGAATTTGGCTGAAGGGATGCACATAGCTGGGCTGGATGCACATAACTGAGCTGCTGAAGAGATGGCGGGATGCGCCTGGATGGAGGCGCATAGTGATGCTGTGCCTATCTGGAGACGCATGGTGGCCGCTGCGCTTATCTGAAGGCGCATGGTGGCCGCTGCGCTTATCTGAAGGCGCATGGTGGCCGCTGGCTGTAGACTTAGGATCTTTCCTTTGTAGAAATTCTTCTTTGTACAACCTTTTCTAGACATGTAATAGACTTTTATATATAAAATGAAAAGTCCTTCCTCAAATGTCTATACTTATTGACTTTGCTGTGAAGTTCTTCGTCTGAGTGCTAGCGCATGTAGTGTCTGGCGCATGGGCTTTCTGGTTATAAAATTCTATGCTTCTACAAGACCCCCTTCAAAGTTTTCAAAACTTTTGAATAAGTTTTGGAATACTTTGAATAAGAAGCATGGAGGTCAGGGCGTATAATTTCTGGGCGCATGCCTGTTCGGGCGCATGCTCTTCTCAGTTAATGATGATGGTGCCTCGGTAACCGAAAAGATTAATGATGATCTTTTGGTTTTATTTGCTGCTATCCTTGCAGAACCCGAGGCGACGGCTGAGATCATACGTCATCTGTTCACGCGTGCGACCAAGCCCTATAAATAGGTAAGAGTTGGAGAGAGAAAGGGTTCTTCTTCTCTGTGCCTCTGCTTCTTTAGAGTTTCTTCTTCAAAACCCTAACTTCTCCTTCCTCGAGAGAATGGCTCCCAAGACTCCTCGCGGTGCCGCCGGCAAGGGGAAGGAGAAAGTGAAGGAGTCCGCCGATGAGGATGTACCTATCACTCTTGCGCCTCTTGCCGACGTTCGTCCTGAGGTGACAGGTGGGTTTCGTGCCCTAACTGCCAACGCGTATAGACTTCGGTCTTTAATGATACGCCGAGGTTCTATCCTGCCGACGTGCATAGGTTTATACCTTTATCATGCACCGAGGTTTTAATGGCTGACGCGCATGGGTTTTATTCCCTGAAGATGCGCCGAAGCCTTTGCTGACGCGCATGGGCTCACGTTCTGATAATGCGCCGAAGCTCCAATGCCAACGCGCATGGGCTTACGCCCTGATGATGCGCCGAGACATGCTGACGCGCATGGGCCTATGCCCTGATGATGCGCCGAAGCAGATGCGCATGGGTTCATACCCTGGCAATGCGCCAGTCTGCTTGACATATTTTGTCTTTTTGCCTGACTTCCACTTTTGTCGTGCCAGTGTCGATGACGATCCCTTTGTTGAATGAGGTCCTCCTGGACGCTTCTCTTTGTCAGATGGGAGTTGATTTTGATGAGGCGGTGATCAACCCTGCAAAGGATGCTATCCTTCAGGACCAACCTCGTGAGAGGATGCTACAAATCTAGGTCCAGTTGCCGCTTTTCCTCCAGAGTATGATGGAGAGCGGTAAACTGAAGTCTGCTGATTCTGAAGGTATGACTTTCTTAAAGCCTGCCTTTCTGTTTGGCGACCGATTAGTCTCTTCCGAAGCGAAGATATTGAAGATCAGAGAAGACTGGTTCTTTGCTGCTAAGGGCATGATGTTATACATGCGGCAGGTTGACCGCCAGTTGTCACTGACAGCCTTTTATCGTCTAGCTTCGAAGAGAAGGATGGGTTGGGAACTTACTCCTTCTCAAGGAGGTGCCTTGGGGGGTTCCCTTTCGATTGACACCACCTCGAACCAGCGAGACACCTTGACCGCCTCACGAACCGGTTCTTCGTTCAGTTATCGAGCTTTGTGTCCCGGAAGCATCTATAGTGAAGTCCCAAATGACACGTTTCCCTTCAGTGCCCCGACTTTTGCAAATCGGATGCTGACGTCGAAGGTCACGTATCCGACAGCTGGTTTTAGAGTCGAAGGTTGGTGTCACTACATCCCAAAGTGGGACGAGTTGACCTCCTGGATGCTTTCCAGGTTCAAAGTTGAGCTTAAAGAGATAGGGCTGACTGCCGCCATTCGGGCCACGCAGGCAGGCGTGGACCTCAATAAGCCGATGTTCCTTGCGCTCTTGGAGCTTTTCAACGCCCAGACTGGCAGCTTTTTTACTCCAGTGGGGGAGTTGGGATTGGCCCTTCATGAGATGTACGAAGTGTCCAAGCTTCCTTGGGGCTCGGAACCGTACGAGGAATATTTTCCATCAAATGAAGAGATCCAGGTCTTGGAAGATAAGGACCCGGAGATGATGGCCGTTTTTAAGGAGGTGACGAGCCATCATTATCTGATGCACCGGAGGGACAAGGGTAAGACCCAGCCTCACGTGACTGCTTGGAGGGACTATGTCTTCAGGCAGGATTTGGCGGATCCTTCGAGGATCCGGTTTGCGACTCCACAAGGCTTAAACCCCGCGGAAGTGAGTTCTGAAATAACCCGGCTGGACGAAAGGGCCCCACATTCCAATGAGAGCGGTAAGGATACGTACAGCTGTTTCTGGCACTGCGCGCACCGGATGTCATCTAAGGCAGTATTGACGGCCTACTTGATGATATGGCTCCGGGATTGCATATTTGCAGGGGGATCCGGTGCCGTTGAGAGGGTACATCGGAATCTCATTTTGCCTGCAGTGAAGTTGGCCTTTGGACGACCTTTAGCTCTCCTTCCCGCGATGGTGTGCAACCTGTTGCGCGGTTTGAGGTCTTTTGCTGATGATGTGATCCACGAGAAAGGTAATAATGACAACTTTCCCCGGGCCGAGCTGCCTTTCCATTATCTTATGGGGTGGCTGATCTTACATCATCCGAATGTGATGAGTCCTGGCCATGAGGAGGACCATGTTGAAGGAGATGCCTTCATTCGCCGCTTCTACAAGAGGAAGTGGTCTTACACTGGCGTCCCCGTTTGTAGGAGGGTTTTGTCCTTCCTTCAGGGGTGGGAAATCGTGAAGGTTGGCCCGATCTTTAAGAATTTCGAGGCCGACCAGGATTTGGTTGATTCTGGCGAGGATGCGGTTACTTTGCCGAAATGGAGTTTTCATTGGTTGCAGAGTATCCGGCCTTCGCACCTGGTCTACCGTAATCAGAACAGATGTTATCTGGAACCGTACTTGCCAAGCCGATTTGCTCGTCAATTTGGCTACACTCAGCTAATGCTGCGGAATTCCAGTAGCAGTCTAGGCTTCATCGGGAGTTTGCTGGATGGAGCCCGGGGCTGGCAGTATTATAACGCTGGATGCACTAGCGTTAAGTTTACCACACCAGTTCGCAATCCTCGGCCGCCGATCTTATATCCGGCCGCCAAGCTGTATTGCACTATGAATACTATGTCTCCTGGTTATGACAGGGAGACTAGTTTCATCATTGGAACCCAGTTGGAGGCAACAACGAATATGTTGGTGGCAGCTCGGTCATATCGTCCACCAGAATTGGCGGGGTATCGGGCTGCTGGTGTGGCACCAGTGAGAGACCCGTCTGTCGGAAAAAGGCGGGCTGACCCAGAAGCTGGTTCTTCTGTACCGAAAAGGTCGAGAAGGACGTCGACCCCGAAGATTACGGAAGCGCCACTTGTAACACCAACGGGCTCAGCTCCCGCTGAGGTAAGGAGTGCTTCATAATTCCAGTTTTTTATGTCATTGTAGCGACTTATGTTCTTCTTCTTATAGGGATTGAAGAAGAAGTCTCGTGCTTCGAAACCGGGCACCAGTAAACCGAAGGAGATGGCAGGCTCTTATGAGGAGCGCATTCCACCAATGATGATGTCTCCTGTGGAGGAGGGTCCCGAAGATGTTCCCGCGGAGGTTTTAGTATCTCCTGACTTTGAAGTCGCAACAACTTCTAGGATAGTACCATCTGCCGTGGAGGCCTTGGACGCTGAGGGTCCTACAGACTCGAGGTATCCTGATGATGAAGTGGATTGGAGTTCGTCGCCTTCTGGTGACGTCCCTCCAGCGTTGCAAGGGTCCGTTGCGGGGGCAGCAGAAGCAGTGAGGATAGAGGAGAGGGTTGATTCCCCTCCTGGTCATGATGAAGGGAGGTCGGCTGAATCATTGCCAAATCCTTCCTTGGCTTCAACCATGGACATAGAGATGGCTACCGATCAGGCGGTAGCGACAGATTCTGTCCCTGTAGAGGGACTTGAGAAGAATGAGACCCTTCTGCCGGTCTTGTCTCCTGGGGCTGGCCAGGAGATAAATGTTGATCTCCCCGTTTTGCCGGGGGAGGTAGCTGATGCTGATAGAACGTCGGGGGTAGAAGAGGTGGCCGTTGACGTCGGTGATTTCTCCGGGCTTGAGAAGGGTAAGGATGTGGAACCCTCTGTTGCTCCTTCCACTTGGGGTACTATCACGACGCATGTGCCGGCTCCTTCTGTTCCTTCGGCTCCTCGGGCTAGCAGTCTGGCCCCTGTTGATGAAGAGCCTATTGCTGCCGAGGTTCAAACCTCTCAGATCGAGGTTGGCGGATCTTCCTCCGGTCCGCAAACTGTAGTAGCTCCCTCAACTCCTGCTATGACGCCGCAGGTGCTGGCGGATGCCGACGAGTATGTGAAGTTCCTCGTCGAGGGAGTGTACAAAATGCTGGAGAAAGGTGTATCTGCAGTGATGGATGGCAAGGGGAGCTTTGCGACAGCAAAAGCTTTGGCAATGCCTTGTATCGAGCTGATCCGCACTCACCAAGGCCATGACCATATGGCCGAAATTCTGGAGGTTTCGGTGATTGACCTGGACGAGCGGCTCGCGGAACTGCAGCGCATCCAACGAAATGACCTCTCTGTCTTGATAGATGCAGAGATAGGGAAGTTGATTGCTGAAATCGAGGCTTCCTATCGGGTCGATGTGAGCAGTTGGGAGCGTGAAGTGGCTGGGACTGAGGCTGCGGCGGAGCAGTTGTCTCAATCTATGGAGAAGACGACGGAGAAGCGGGCTGCGGTGGACGCTAACATCGCAGAGGTTGATGCTCAGATGCGCCGTCTTGAAGACCAGCAGGCCCAACTTCAACTAGAAGCTGATCGTGTCCTGGCTGAACACGTGGCATTCAAGCAGAAGGAAGCGACTCTTACTCAGCGGACCCTTGCTTTGGCTCAGCAGCGACGACAGCTTGATGAGAAGTATGAGAGTAAAACTTCCGCTGAGGCTGTCGGATTAATGCGTCAAGAAGCCGAGCTGCGAGTCCAGGCGACTGTGGAAACTCGTACTGCCGACCTGAGACGTCGAGTCAGAGAGCTTTCATCCCACCCTGGAGAGGATCGGGGACTGTAGCTTCTCTTCTTTTTATGTATTTTTGCAACTCTTGCTGGGGAAATAGCGTATTTCTGTACTCCCTTCTTTGAAAAATAAAGAAATACACTATCTTTTTTTTTGTGATGTGTTCATTTTTGATCTCATGAACTTGATGATTTATGTGGACCTATTATCTTTTGCGCACCTTGGTTTTTTAGGTACAAATAATAAGTTTGAAGGAACCAACATGTTTGTTCAGAGGTAATGTGGACATGGCAATCATTAGGTTCAAATGATAGAATCTTCCTACTCAGAGGTATTTATGGACATGGTAGGAATGATCCTGGGGGATACGCTGAACAACTCAGAGGTAATGTGGACATGGAAGTTCTGTGATCAATATACGACAACACAGGAGTTATTTGTACGGGATGTTTACTCAGAGGTAATGTGGACGTGGTAAACATGAAGGATAGCGTAAGCTCATGAAGTGTAAGATTGCGCTTTGTAGGATGTAGAGAGACAACTCAGAGGTAATGTGGACGTGGTTATCTTTCTACGGAAGGATGCCACGGAACAGCTGGGTTCCGGAAGCGTTTGATTTTGTGAAAAGAGGTTGTTTGGGAAAATACATGTCTTGGAGGATGTCAAGAATAGTACTTCTTTAGGAACTTGCTGTTGATGGGCATCATGAACAAGTCCCCATTGGGTTTGGCGAGGCGGTAAGCACCGTTTGAGTATACCGTCTCAATGATGAAGGGTCCTTCCCATTTGGGCTCGAACTTCCCTGGTGTCTTGTGAGTTAACACCATTGGCCTTCTGACTGCTAAAACCAGGTCGCCAACTTGGAAAGTTCTTTGCTTGACCTTCTTGTTGAAAGCCTGTGATATACGGGCTTGGTAAAGTTCGATGCGTTGTTGAGCTAGGAGACGCTTTTCATCAAGTGCCTCCAGTTCCCGCAGACGACGACGTTGATTGTCTTCTTCTGTGAGATCGTTTGTGATTGCCACGCGGAATAAAGGTATCTGTATCTCGAGAGGCAGTACTGCTTCGCTCCCGTAGACTAGGAAGAATGGAGTGTTGCCTGTTGGGGTCCGTACCGTTGTGCGGTAGGCCCAAAGGCATTCGCCAAGCTTTTCGTCCCAGTCGCGTTTGTTGGATGACACGACCTTTTTGAGCAGCCTAACGATAGTCTTGTTGAATGCCTCAGCTAATCCGTTTGCTGCCGGATTGTAGGCGGTTGAGGCCACGTTTTGAATGCGATTCTTGTCACAGAACCTGCTGAAAATGTGGCTGATGAATTGGGGACCATTGTCATGAATGATTCGCCTGGGTACTCCGAAACGGTAAATGACATGGTGTTTGATAAAGCTGACCACCCTGGAGCTTTTTACTTCCGCTAGTGGGACTGCTTCAGCCCATTTGGAGAAGTAATCGGTGATGGCCAGGATGAAACGATGTCCTCTTGATGAAGGAGGGGTGATTGGTCCTACAATGTCCATGCCCCAGGCTTCGAATGGCCAGGAGGCGACTGTAGGATGTAGAGGTTCAGACGGTGTATGTATGAAGTCTGCATGAAGTTGGCATGCATGGCACTTCTTAGCATATTCCACTGCGTCGGCGGCCATGGTTGGCCAGTAGTAGCCCATACGTCGCAGTCGATCTTGCAACTTAGGACCTGGTTGGTGAGCTCCGCAAGTTCCGTCATGAGCTTCTCGAAGAGCTTCGGCCGCTTCTTCGTTAGACAGGCATCGAAGGAGAAGCCCGTCGAAGGAGCGTCGGTACAGCATTTTAGTGGCTGTATCGTAGTAGAATCGAAGAGAGCGTCTCCTGACTGAGACGGCTTCCTTCGGATCTTTCGGAAGGATTCCGTAGACGGCGAAGTCGATGAACGGGAATCTCCAGTCTCGGACATTAACATCGATGTTTGTTGGCACGGCGTGAGCCATTTGCAAACATAGGTTGTTTCTGGGACAAATCAAGTCTCGGCCATTTACCGTGACATAGTGTTGAGTCCCAAGGGGCGCGGCCAATGAGGCTACGAGGCCAGCCAGAGCGTCAGCCTCCAAGTTTTGTAGACGGGGTACATGTTCGATGAAGAACCCAGTGAAGGTTGAAATGATGTTCAATGCAACTTCATGGTAAGGGATCAAATCTTTATGGCGAACCTCGTATTGCCCCCGAATCTGGTTTACGACGAGTTTCGAGTCGCCGTAGGCTTCCAGATGATCCACCCCCAGCTGTTGTGCTAGCTGGAGCCCCATGACGAGTGCGTTGTACTCAGCAACATTGTTGGAGCACGGCTTCGAAAGAGAGTATGCGCGCTGGATGACCAGCTGATCGGGGGAGACCAAGACTACCCCCACTCCTGCGATGATTTGGCCGTTGGGGCCCGTTCTTGAAGCGCCATCGAAGAACATCTGCCAAACGGGGCTTCCTTCAGTGACGTTTGATTCTTGGACTTCATCCGGGATGTCTTCATAGAGTTTTGAAGATTCTGGGATGGGGTATGCAGCTAAAAAGTCAGCCAGAGCCTGACCCTTGACCGCCTTCTGCGGGACAAACACCATGTTGTATGGCGTTAGTAGGATCGCCCATGTAGCCAGCCGGGAGTTTAATGACCCTGGCTTCGTCATGAGAACTCTGAGTGGATTGACTCGGAAGATGACGTGAATTGTCTGGCCCGAGACGTAATGACGAGTCTTCTGAATGGCAAATACCAAAGCCAAGCACTCATTTTCAACGGGGTTGTACCGGTGTTCGGCCCCGATGAGTGTTCGACTGAGGTAGTAGATTGCTTGCTCGTAGCCTGCATCGCTGTTTTGAGCCAGTAAAGTGCCGAGGGAATGATCCATGGCACGGACGTAGAGGAGGAATGGTTTGCCGGCGACAGGTGCCACTAGGACTGGCGGGCTTGTCAAGTAAGCCTTGATGTCGTCGAAAGCCTTTTGGCACTCCTCTGTCCAGACGTAAGAGACTCCCTTCTTCATGAGCTGAGTAAAGGGTTGACATTTACCGGAGAGGTTTGCTATGAACCTCCGGATGTATGCCAGACGTCCTTGTAAGCCCCGAAGTTCTCGAAGGTTCTTCGGAGGGTCCATGTTGAGGATGGCTTTAGTCTTCTCGGGATCGACATGAATGCCTTTTGCCGTGATGACAAAGCCCAAGAATTTGCCGCTAGAAACCCCCAGGAAGGATTTAGCGGGGTTCATTTTGAGTTGATGTGCCCGCATGAGATCAAAGACCGTCCTCAGGTCCTGTAGGTGATCTCTTTTGAGGCGGCTTTTGACTGCGATGTCGTCAACATAGCACTCAACTGTCTTACAAAGATGTTGACGGAAGATGGTACTCATCGCTCGTTGGTATGTTGCACCGGCATTCTTCAAGCCGAAGGGCATTACTGTGTAGCAGAAAACACCTTTCAGAGCCCTGAATGACGTGTGTTTTGCGTCATCGGGGAACATCTTGATTTGATTGTAGCCTGAATACCCGTCCATGAAGGACATGCGTTCAAAGCCACATGTGTTGTCGATCATTACATCGGTGATTGGAAGCAGGAATTCATCCTTCGGGCAAGCAGAGTTGAGATCCCTGAAGTCGATACAGACTCGTATCTTCCCGTTCTTCTTGGTGACAGGGACGACGTTGGCTACCCAGTCCGGGTGTTGTTCCTCACGGATGAAGCCACTGGTCAAGAGCTTGTCCACCTCCTGATCGATGGCATTCATGATGTCCGGGCGGAAGCGTCGCTGTTGTTGTTTGGTAGGTTTGGCATCTGGTAAGATGTTCAACCTATGCATCGCAATCTGTGGATCGAGACCCGGCATGTCTTCGTAGCTCCAGACGAAGACGTCAATATACTCTTTAGCCAGTTGGACTAAAGATTCTCGGTCTTTTCCTTCCAAGCTTTTGCTGATAAAGATGGGTTTAGAAGAAGACCCATCCCCGAGGTCGATCTGCTCGACTTCGTCTTCGGTGGGAGGTTCTCGTAACTCAAAATGAGACTCTCATTGTTCTCCTAGGCGTTGAGCCCAGGGTTCCTCTTCGAAGGGTTCCGGCGGTTGGTCTTCGCCTTCATCTTCCTGAGGTTGCGCCGATGTCATGTTAGCTGACAGCACTTTCCTAAAGACTGATCCGATACTGGTATCGGAATCCCACGTCGATGCTTCAGACGAGTGGGAATGTTCTATGTCTTCTGCGTCTGAACTCTCTGGAGTTGATGGCAGCGTAACATAGCCTAACCCCCGTCGAGTCCGATTGTAGTAATCCTGTGGCTTTCCATTGGGCATCGAAAGCCGGACAGGGAGATGCCGACCCTTGCCGTAGTTTAGGCCTTTATTGCTTTTCAGGTCGTAGCCCATCTTTTGGATGATGCTCTTTGCCGTATCCATGTACCGATAGACTTGTACTCTGCCGGTATCAGGTTCGGGCTCGATTGACGGGAGGTCCTGATGACGCTCGACTTTGCCCGAGATGATGGTGCCTTCGTCTCGGCTTCGTGGGGGGATTATGAAGACTCCTTGAGACGGGGCCACTCGATTATGGTGGACGGTCGTTATTTGTGTTTGCAACGACCGTAGAGCGTTGTCTAATGTATACATGGCATTCCAGTGTGGAAGACAAGAATAATTGAAAGACACTCTATTATTGATAAAGTGCGAGATTTTATCCCTTGGGATTACATTGTCTAAGGAGGGTGCGTCTACATCAGCAGAGATATATTTGCCAAGCTTTTCATCTGTAAGCACTGGGGCCGGATCAGGAGAGTCCTTCACCGCTCTGACTTTGGGTCTGAGAGGGTTATGTGAGCCCTCTCCGGCATTTTGGATGACTGCGGCGGCTTGCCTTTGAGACGCACCTTGAGAGGTGCCTCGGTTGTGCCTCCGATGAGTGGCACCTTCCTTTGTAATTTTACCACCAGGGGAGCCGCTGTTTGAGGTGGCTTTCCCTTGAGGCGTATCTTCAGGAGAGCTTCGTGAGTCGGTGCTTTCCCTGATAGCTTGATGCTCATTGGAGGCGTCTTCTGGGGAGGCTTGCCCTTCAATCGGATTTTCAAAGGGGCGTCGGGAGTCATTTCGGGCTCCAAGTCCGGCTCTGTTGCCGTCTCTGCTTCATCATCGGCGTCGTTGGCTTCCTCCTCGTCAAGTGGCTTGTACAAGTCGGAATCGGTGAAGTAGGCCTCAATCCCTTTGAAGGGATCGATATCTGCAAACTCCGTCCGGATGACGCCGTTGGTGGATATATATTTCATGCATTGGTGGAGCGTGGAGGGCACCACCATGTACTCATGTAACCATGGTCATCCGAGTAAGATGTTGTAGTTGACCTCGGCATCCACCACATAACAAGTCACCTCAGTTTTGAGGCTGCCGATGTGACACTTCAGCCGGATCTTGCCCAGTGGCTCGCTCTTGCTAGCGTTAAAGCCACTGATGGTCGTATTGGAGGGCGCCAGTCGGTACATTGGGATCCCTAGCTTTGATAGCAGCGCCTTTGGAATGATGCTTAGGGAAGACCCCGGATCGATCTGAATCCTGCTCACCTTTACCGAACCGATGTACCCTGTGTAATACAACGGTCGGTTATGTCGGTGATGCTTGAGCAGCATGTCTTGTTGGGTGAAAGTTATGTTTGGGATAACTTCATCCGCACAATGACAGTGTGCAAAAGTAGTTGGGAGGTCTTCAGGCTGCTTGATTTGACTGAGAAAGGATTCGGCATCCTTCAGAGCTTCGCAGAGAGCTTCTCGGGAGTCCTTGGAGAGACGCAGGAGCTCGAACAAAGACAAGCGTGCAGGAGTACTGGCCAGTTGTGCCAGAATGTCAAAATTGTGGGGCTTGGCTAGCCCCGAAGCATTTTCTTTCCGCAGAGGTCTGTCGAAACGGGCCTCCACTTGCTTTTGTTTATTGGCTGCTGAGGGCTTGGATGGACCCTCCTCAGGGATGGTGCCAGGAGGCACCACTTCGGCGGCAGCTTCACCGGGCTGGGAGTTCTGTTGTGCACGCGTCTGCACAGGAAGCGCTTCTTCCGTTGAAGAAGAGACCGTGCGGCAAGACTTGATCTTCCTGCCTTTTGCTTTGGAGGTAGGGCGTACCTCCGGTTGAGTTACCTCGGAGACGAGGTCGGGGTGAACCCAGAGGACCTCTCCTCGAGATGTGGTGAGTGGGACAAGTCCACTTACATTGTCACGGGTGGGTAGCAAGTTCACCACCTCCATTGTCGCCTTAGGGATGGGGACGACGCCATCTTGTGTGGTAGTCGGCGGCAAGGTGCCGAACTAAAGTGACACTACATTAGCTGACACCGTCTTCTCTTCGTAGTCGACAAAGATTACATCCGCATTGATCATGCGCTGGATGTAATTTTTGAGGACGTAGCAGTCCTTAGTCGGGTGTCCGACAAACCGATGGTAGTGACAGTACCTCGGGTTGTCCACTTTCCCGACTTCATCGGGCCGCTTCGGGTCCGGAAGCTTGATCTTGTCACCCTGCTTCAGTATCTCAAAGAGTTGTAGGGTATCGTCATCATTGAATGAATAAACCTCCTTGGGTCTCGGTGCCAGTGGAGGCTTTTGAGTAGGCGCAGATGCGCCTTTCGAGGCATTAACAGTCAATGCCTGTTTCCCTTTTGTTTCTCGTCCGGAGTTGTTGATTGCGGACTTTTTCCCCTTATCGTCAAAGGCGGGGAAGCTAACACCCAGAAGACGTGCATTGGCCGCCTTATTCTCTGCAGCTTCAGCTTCGATGATTAGGGAGCTCCAGTCGGGAGGTGGAGTAGAGTTAAGCCAGAGCTTTACTGCAGGCAGCATGTTCATACTGCAAGCGGAGAGAAGCGCATGCTCTGGCATGCCTGGAGGTAGCCTGAAGCAGGCCTGACGGAAGCGTTCGATGAATGCCCGAACCGTTTCCTTGTCCTTCTGGCGTATCTCAATGAGAGACGCCATCGTCATGTCCTTCCCACCGTCGTAGAAGCGGTCGAGGAAGAGGCGTGTCAGGTCGTCGAAGGACGATATGGAATTATCGGGGAGGCTGCAGTACCAGTCATACGCCACCCCTTTCAAGGCCCCAACAAAGATGCTGGTGAGGAGCGCGTCCTCCTTCGAAAGATGCCCTGTCTGCGACTGGAAGTACGTCAGGTACCGTCATGGAGAGTCCTTCCCGTCATACGGCGTGAGTATTTGTGGTTTATACTTTGGGGGATAAACCACCTTGTTCCACTCAAGGGGATAAGGCTGGGGAATGCCCATCTTCTGGCGCTCCTCCTGCCTGTTCTTGGACTCGAAGCGCTCCCGCAGATCTTTGATCATTTCGACCACGTCCTCCGTGGAGCTAGGAGTCGGGAAAGGAGGTACCACCTGGAGTGGAGCGTTTGAGGGCTCCGACGTCCGGGGTGCTTCTGTGTCTGAGGGTGTTCGTTGGAGGGGCACACTCGACTCTCCATTGGCTCCTGGGTCGGGACCATTTGAAGGTGTCCTGATCAAGGCTGACCGCATCTCAAATACTGCTTGAGTCAGTGCTTACATTGAGGTAGAGAGGGTTTTGAGTCCTCCCTCTAGCGAGTCTATGCGCTGGACAATGTCCTGTGGCGGCGCATCAGTCTCAAGATCACCTCCGGTCATGTATACTGTCATGACACGGCCGGAAGTGGATGGATCAGTTGAGGCTTCACTCTCAGCCTCGCTCTCATGTGGGGGAGTCACTTCTCCTGGAGTTTGGCCACCCCCAGCCACATTCTGGAGTTCGTCTTCGACAGGCGCATCTGCAAGGGCCTGACTGCCCTCAGCTCTGTCTTGAAGGGCCTCTTCGTTTCCAGCACTACCCCCGGCGGTGTCCTGGAGGACATCGTCATTTTGAGGGGCTTCAGGGAGGCCATCTTCGCCTTGATGAAGATTCGCCGCAGCTGTGCTTTGGACATCTTCGTCTTCGGAAGGAGGCACGACAAGGGTCTGGCTACCCCCAGCTTCCTCCAAGAACTTCTTCCTCGACCGAGTGCCTTCGAACACTCCAGAGGTCGAGACAGCTGCCTTGGTTTTCCTCGGCTGGCTTTTGGATGAAGACGAGGAATTGGCAGTCGTCTTCCGGACAGATGAGGAGTTGGAGATCACGTTGCATGAAGCAACCTTTAGCTCCTCTTCTGCTGACACCTTCGTCCCAAGGCGATGTCAGAGGGGTGTCGATGATTGTAGCCGTTGGAAGACCGACTGCTTTGGCGGTATTGCCGTCTTGCAACAGCAGTTGATGGTGACCACTGCACAAGTGTATCCCGTGAGAGGCGCATCGTGCTTGTTGGTCAACTCTCCTGACCGGCGCTTGTGAGTGATCACGTTGCGCAGGTCGTTGGAGGAGAGTGCTACCCTCACACCCCTCTCAGGCGCATGGCAGGGCCAAGCACCGGGGTGGTTGGGTGAGTGCTGCGCCCCCTGATCTAATACCAAGCAGGCATCACGATCAGTAGTGGGGGAACCACAGCATTTGAAGTGACTTGAACGGACCTCAAACGCACAACCAGAGGAGGCGCGGGAGTTCAAGACCACTGAGTTTGCCTCTCTCGGCTTGGTTGTGCACGCAGTGAATGTGCCCAAGCGAGATGAGGACTTTGAAGGTCGACTCGTTGTTGGTGCAGAAGCACTTGAGTCAACCTTGTACAGCTTGCCATCGGCAGCGCGCGTGATCGTAAGCGCGTGCCTCTGGCCGGCTGCTGGCATAGCACGTTTGTGGCACATGGCCCGTGCCGCCTTGGATTTCTTCGTACCAGCCCGCTGGGGCGCATAGTACTCAGCATCCAAATTCTCCTCGCCATTACAGCGAGTGAGTCTGTCAAAGACAGAGGCTCTTTGTGGCACATCAGAAGTGATGCGCGGGGCATTGGCTGCGCCCCTGCTCCGTCGACGTATCTTCCTTGCCTGAGAGGAAAATGGCTGGGGAACGTGGTCAGCCGCACGCTTCCCCGAGAGATGCGCTGCATCAGCGGGCGCACCTTAACTGCTGAGGACGTCAGCAGGAAGGGAAGGCTGGACGGGCGCATCCCCTTCAACGGTGGTGCCCGAGGCGTCGACTTTGCGCACCCAGACTGCGCGGGTCTTCTTCGGCTTCGACAGCCGCTTCGAAGGACTCGCACTTCCTTCAGAAATGAACTCCTCGTACGCCTGTTGATTGAGGCGCACTACCAGCATCTTGTGGGAGGAGCCCACCTTCACGTCGTCGGCCTGTGACACGACCTTCTCGGTAGAGGAGAAAGAAGTCCCCAGCAGAGTCGCCAGCTTGTTTGCCATTAAAATTGTTTTGATTGAAATCTTAATACAAACAGAACAGTGTTACAATGTAGGACTTAAATGTAGTCCTAGGAGTACACTTTTGTTTAAGCTGGGTCCTTAGTGCCAATGGAGCGAGTGGTAATGCGTTGACTCCGTTGACCGGCTGACAACGGTTATCGGTTCTCTGAAGGTGTTGATTGCTCTGGGTGCTGGAGCTTGCTGAGAGGAGGAAGACATTGAGTGTCTAGAACTGCCTCTCGGTGATTCTTTCTGTGTTGTGAGTCTTCTTTTCTGAGTCTCTGTCTGTGTGTGAAGGAGATAATCCTTCTATTTATAGTTTTGCAGGCTGGCTGCTCATGCGCGCATGCAGGATGCGCCGGTATGGGGATGCCACGTGGAGGTCGCTGATGGAGGCGCACGGATGCTGCGCCCTGATCGAGGGGGAGAACTCTTCATACTGCTGTTGTGAGCCGGCACGTAGCAGAGAGAAGATCTTTCCGTTGCTGAAATCTTGGATGAGTTGAGTCAAAAGACACGTGTCGTCGACTCATGGTTCGAAGATCTCGGATTTGGTGGAGAGAAGTGATCTGGTGAGCTGCGCCTTGGATTGCGTGCAGGAGGAGGCTGCGGCTCATAACCTTTAGAAATTACAAACCATTTGGGGCGCATGGCTTTTGAGGCGCATGCAGGCGACTTTCTTTCTGTCTTTCGGGATCAGAGAGCAGTCTGAGGCGCATGGCTTTTGAGGCGCATACTGATTTGGACGCATGGCCGTAGAGGCACATGCTGATGGTGGAGTGGCCACGTGGCAGTAGCCGTCGAAATAAAGTCATGATGATGCTGACGTTGCCGACGCTTCGTTTTCTGAATAAAGCTGTCAACTGTTCAGACTTTGGGAGGCGTGCTGCCAACTCTGTCAGTTCAGTATTTAATGTTGGTGACGTTCGATGGACAGCTGAGTGGGCGCGTCGGTTGGCATTCCACTCGGTATGGGGATGTGTGAGGGCGCACCTTCTGTAATGCGCCGAGTACTGTAGGGCGCATCTGTGTGATGCGCCTGATGCCGAAGGGCGCGTCCGTGTGATGCGCTGCTGGCGCATCGGACATGTCTTTTAATGATGCGGCTGTCTCGCTCTTCGAGTGCTATAAATAGCCGTTTGGCTGAATTCGAAGCGTCCGGTTCATCCATTTAATGTAAATTCATTGCACGGAATTCGGAGGGTCATCCACTTGGCGCGTGGGTTTGATCTGCCCGGCCTATAAATAGTGGCATGGAGAGAAGATTTGCTTCTCATTCCTTCACGTACTTCCAATATGAACTTGATCATGCGGGTGCATTCTGTTGACGAAGTGCTCCCGAGGGTGAAGATGAGACGCTGTGTTGTCTTCGATGCACTTGAAGGTGACTGTTACATCCAAAAGACGGAGTCGAGGGCTTCCGAGGCAGGCGGAAGGTGCCTGTTGCATCCAAAGATAGGGATGCTCGGGCCTCGTCTCCGTTGTTCGGAAAGAGCCGTAGATCGGAATGGCGGTGCTAGGCTTTCTCTTCCTTCAAAGTGGGTGTCGCCCACTCTGGTTGTGTTGAGAGCTTCCTTGTGCCATGATTTCGATCACGGTCTTCCTTGGGCTTTGGAAGCCTCCCCTGGCCACAGCTTTGTCGTGCTTCTCTCTTCCTTGGTTCCAGCCAGAGGGTTAAATGCTTTGTGGAAGCACTTATCCGGTGATCCTGGCTGGAAGAGCGGCGCATAACTGGGCTCTGCTCGGCCAGATGAGCCTGGCTGGAAGAATTTGGCTGAAGGGATGCACATAGCTGGGCTGGATGCACATAACTGAGCTGCTGAAGAGATGGCGGGATGCGCCTGGATGGAGGCGCATAGTGATGTTGCGCCTATCTGGAGACGCATGGTGGCCGCTGCGCTTATCTGAAGGCGCATGGTGGCCGCTGCGCTTATCTGAAGGCGCATGGTGGCCGCTGGCTGTAGACTTAGGATCTTTCATTTGTAGAAATTCTCCTTTGTACAACCTTTTCTAGACATGTAATAGACTTTTATATATAAAATAAAAAGTCCTTCTTCAAATGTCTATACTTATTGACTTTGCTGTGAAGTTCTTCGTCTGAGTGCTAGCGCATGTAGTGTCTGGCGCATGGGCTTTCTGGTTATGAAATTCCATGCTTCTATACGTGCACCGTGTCCGTGTTCCACCATCCACAATCTTATTCCATTCTTTTTACAAATACATTCATGTTCCCGTGTCGGACACACCCCGACACCAAATTCCTAAACCTAACCCTAGCCCTAATCCTAACCCTACGCCTCCCGAACCATCACCACAGGACCATCGGCCCAACCCGAACTCCACCAGAACCACCCCGGCCACCTCCTAGCCACTGCTCTCACCGCCACCAGCACCCCGCCGGCATCACCATCATCATCCCCACACCTCCTCTGCCATCACAGACCATCACCCGCCGCCACGGCCAACGCCGGCGCCACCACTCAGGAAAACCCAATTAAAAGAAAATTAAAACCTAACCCTAGACTGACCTTGTCGTGAGCTCCGTCGGAAACCCCCTTTGTCGCCGGCGTCGCACCCTCTACTCGGCCAAGAACCGATGAAACCCTCGCTCGTACCGATCCAGCGCCCTGTCCCGACCTCCCAGATTTGTGCCACCCGCCTTTCCCCGACCAAGCCGATCGGCCTCCGCCACCCCCACAGCCACTGATCCCCGGCGCTGCCCTCCACTTTCGACCAGATCCGCGACCGCCGCCGGGCTGACCCCTCTTCGGCCGCCCACCGAGAAATCCCCAAACCTCCGTCCAATCTCTCGTTTCCCTCGCTTCCTTCTCCACCAGAGATCGCCCAACCCGCCGTCGCGTCGCCAAGTCCGCTTGTCCGTGCCTTTCCTCCGCTGCCGCGGCGCTGCTCGACGCCGATCGCCCCTCGATCTTTCCCCTTTCTCCACAAAGCGCCACCCCGAGTCAGCATGGCCACCTCCGCGAGTCCCCCTTCGTCTCGACCGAGTGGCCGCCATGGCTGAGCCACCGCCTCATCCCTTCTCCTCCGCAAGATCACCCTTCTTCTCTCAGTGCCTGGACCGCTCACTCCCTCTCTGACCTTCCCTTCTCTAACTCTTTCTCTATTCGATTTTATTTCTTCTGTTTTTTTAATCTGTGTTTGTACAGCCTACAGACGTTGTTCTCCTCGAAAGAGGAGAACACTACAGTACATTTTTTAATTTTTATTATTTATTTATTTTGTTATTATTATTATTATCATTATTATTATTATTATTATTATTATTATTATTATGATTATTATTACTATATGGATTATTTATTATTATTATGTTATATTATTTACTGTTGTTATTATTATTATTACTAAAGTGTTTTTTTTTTTTGCTATTGTTCTTTGGTTTTGTGGCTCCCATAAAAATTAATACTAATATTAATATTTTTCAAGCTATTTAGTAACAAAATACGTATTAGGGCTTGACCCTATATGTAGAATTTAAAATTGAATTTCAAAGCCTAACTATAGTATTATTTAGGATATTTTCTGTAGCTTTGACCTACAAATGTTATTTTGACAAAAAAAATAGGTTTTTCCTTAGAATAAATTTTCTGTATTTTCAAAGGTTTATCTATAAATTATTTTAACTAAGAAAATATATTTTAAGTATTATAAAATATTTTCTAAAACCCACTATAATTAATTGATTTCCTACGATTTTTCTCCATCCCGTGATTCAGCTCATCTTTCCTATTCCTTTGCCAATTCTGAACTATCTTATGTCCACCCTAACAAATTTAACCCTTCTGAACCCAATGGAACCAACTGTGTCACCACCCGTGGTCACCTTGTATAGTTGTTGTACCAAGGTCGAAGTTCGTGCCACATTGATTATCTCAGCACACCAGGCGTACTACCAGGCAAGACACCTTACCATTTGCTGTTTACTTATTTTAGCTCATATTTCATGCATTGCTCATTATTTTCTTATGCAAAATAAACTGTGATAGATGGCATTACTGTTAGAACTTACTGTTCTTTTATATTTCCTACTATGTATTATTTTTCTCACATTAAACCTAGATTTAAGGGACCACCTTGTGTATTGCATTTATTGGCCTTGACACGTTGTAACACGAAGTTGTGTATCGCATATAGGACACGGAAGTGCGTGATTGGCTGGCCACCAGTACGTACAAGCCGTGCGATAGGAATAACCGCTAATAGAGGTTGCATGCTAGTTTGACTTAGCGGTTATAGTGGTTTGTATTGTAGATACAACACAGTAGGCATTGGGCGGGAAGGACAATTCCTTAGCGTATGGGCTTCGATGCACTTTTCCTTTGTAACCCGTGAGCTCCGTCGGAGACGCGGGTCAGATTACCCATGATTACTGACGGCCACTGACGATTCTGCGGAACGTCATGCTCTTACTGATGGGGCCTCTGGTGCCCAAGAGGGGACTATGTCGATCCTATTTAGCCAGGGCCCATGCGTAGAAAGGATTGTTCTTAACTACATTTCACTTAGAACGGTTGGCTGCCCTATCCGTTAGGTACGAGTACTTTTGGTTTGGGTACTTGTATATGACCGTGGCTTGGAACAATAACTTGTCGCGGATTAGTTTGTCACATCTTGTCCTTGTTTGGTTGTAGGTATGACTTACTACTTCGATGAGAAGGTATTGAACCTTGTTGGGGTCCGGATACCATATTGGATTCATGACATGGAAAGATACGTCACCGTGAATTAGTTTACCATCTCCTGTCCTTGTTTGGTTGGGGGAATGGTACGCTCGTTCAGTAGGTGTGTATTGGACTATGTTATAATTCGATTTACTTATTTATTTGAGCAATATTTATTCAGTTTATATGGCATGATATTATGTGTCTTGTTACGTCCCTCTGAGAACCTGGTTATCTTTCCAGGTGTGTGCTATTGTCTTTCGCAGGTGCTTTAGCTCTAGCCGTGTTCATTGCTATTTCTCGAGGATGATTGCACTTGGATCATCTTCGCTTCGCTCGCCACTCATTTTATTCTTCATGTATTTTATTTTCTTATTTTGTTGGTAGTGGATTTGTCTCCGCCCAACATATTATATCAAGACAATTCATTATCTTTATATGATGTCTTTTATTCATTTATTTGCGTGGACGAGATTAGTTATGGTTCTACTGCATTTTACAGCTTATGTATTTATACGAGGCTTCCATATATTGGAGTATACTTCGTATGAATACAGCTGGCATGTCTATGTTCCTAGTCCTACCTATTTTGGGACTGGGACGTTACATATTTTTGTGGTGGCCCATGCAGGTCTAGATAAATTATTTGGTTACTTTACCGTACCAAGCAAGCCTGCGTATAGGATTAAAAGTCTAGGATCTCATCCACATACTTGACCTCTTTTCTTGATTTTATCTACCGTTTGACTCATCAATTGCATCTTGCTTGCTTTCTTCCATCCATATTCTTATCTTCCCTTCGTGCTTGCTAGAGATTGACCCTACTAGTTAGATGTCCCAAACACCCTTAGCTTAATTCTTTAAGTTGGGTAGATTACCCCACATACCCTTGACCATGAAGGGAATACAAATAAGATTATCTAGACCATAGGGACTAGAGGGAATTAACCCATTTGGACAACCAAGCCTTGGTCAATAAAACCGTCGAATGATGGTATAGGAATAAAAGACTTAGATCCTTATGACTCTTAGACTATTCATAATTGATTTTATTCATCTACCATCGTGCCTATATTTTTACTATAAACTAATGATGCTAATGTAGCCTAGTTTTTGCAAGCTTATCTTTTTATCAAGCTTGATCAAGACATATGTTATTGGAAGAGCTCCCACTAACATGTTGTCTTATCAGCACCGGTGCACCATGGTCTGATCAACCAAGTGCACTTTGGTTCGCTTTTGCCTATTATTCTACGTGGATGGGGACATAGTTAAACTTGTCCTCTAGAGTCCCATCCGTGACTGCCTTGGCAACTCCTTTGAAATTTTTCGATCGTCTTTGAATCATGTATTCTTATTTGATAACGCCTCCTTCGAACTCTATATTGCTTTTGTCTTCACCTATTTTAGGAGGACGAAGGCGTTATACTAGAACTTCCTCTAGCCTTCCTATCGGCTATGACCATTCTCACTCGATGTTGCTATATCTTCATCCTAAACTACTCGACCCTATCAAGACCCTCTAATCGCTTAATTAAAGCAAATATATTTTGTTCTCTTAATCGTGACCCTCATTCATTACCCGTGACCATACCGTATTATTTTTCTACGATCTAGATCGCAATTTCTTACGACATGATTTTGTGAAAACATTGTCATCGTTGGATCCCCATTGATGTAATGCCCCGCTCCGTACGAGGCATTTGGGTTGGCTTGTTGGATGCTATCAGAATGTTGGACCGTGACTTATGTTGGGAATCAGGAGAATTGAGACTGATGCAGTCTCTCTTAGCTGGCTAGACGGAATGGGTATTGGAACGTGGCTCGCTGGTGGAGCTACGCTTAGCGGGATTGGAGCAGGAAGACCCTTTTATGCAGGCAAGTGGAACTGTCCTCCTTCCTCCTTATTCCTGCATGCTTAATAAATGGAATAATGTGATCTATGAATTGTCCCTAAATGTCCCTTGTTTTGGTTACCGAATAATTGAGTTGCTTATGTTAAGAATTATTGAACTGCTGAATGAATCACACTCGAACTGCTAATGCGACTTGATGCTTGAAATAAATTGATAACGTCCCTTCGGTTAATAAAGTATAAGCAATGAATACTTGAGTAATGAGATGCTACGAGAATGATACATGAGTAATGAACTGGCTATGCTATTAACACAAAGAATTGAATGAAACACTGGAACCATATACCTTCTGCATAACTGTTGCTGTTGCCTGCTTCCTTATAAGAAATGAAAGAAAGAATATTGTCCCTATGATATGAATGAAATGATGCAGGTCCTATCGATATGAATGAAATGTTATTTTGTTCCTCTTAGAAAGGAATGATATGAGAAATGTTGCAATGATTGATGCAATGAGAAATAAGGCTTGGGATCATTGAGATCACCAAGAGAACGTGTAGAAATATTAGAAAGATGAGATGATAAACTGTTGCCTTTTCTTATCCTATTATTGTATCATGCGACTTCGAACACGATCGGGTCGGACACGCATTCGCATGACCATAGACGTACTTGTATACAAAGATTTTCTCGAACGGTACCCGCGGCGGTGGGATCAAGTCGGCCTAGGAGGAATTGGTGCTTTGGTAGCACGGTATTGGGATCCTCATTCGGGCTCGCAACCTGGTGAAGGGCACATCCCATACCCTATGAAGTCCTATATGGCACGTCGACATGGTGCACAACCACCAGTGGTCATGTAGTCAGGATGCATGCTAATGAACGTTTTGTGCAGACAGAGTAAGAATATCATATTATCCTGTATTTTATACAGGTACGAGGGAGTCGGATATCGGTAAGAAATCACTTAAATGTGATAATTCAATATATGTGTAGGTTTATCTTGCGTGCTTACGTTCCAAATAAGTAAATGATGCTGTATGTAGCCTTTCAGTATGAGATCCTGCTTAACATGTTAAATTAAGTATGCTAGAAAGATGCCATGCTATAATCATTGCTCAAACACAATATACATGTGAAGTGATGCTTGAAATGAGAACTGTTATAACATGTTTAAGATGTTAATGTTAATGATGCCTCAATGATGCCTTTTCATGATAATACTTAGTATGCCTCAATGATGCCTTTACATGATAACACCAAGAATGCTAAAATGATATGTCCACATGAATGCTATTAAGAATATGTTTACATGCTTCACTCTGATTATTACCCATGAACTGTAAACTGATGCTAGGCCCCAAGTAGAAAGATCATACTAATAAATGCTTGCTTAAATGATCACTTTAATGTTGGATTATACGAGTGGGTTGGATTCTGCTCGCCAGTACATAGATGATGTACTGACCCACGTTTTGTGGGCAGGTGCTCGTGCTTGGAATATTCTACACACGAAGATTTGCTTGATTGGTCCCGCGGCATCGAAGATTTGTTGGGCATACAGAAGCTCTCCTTGTACAAGATGATGTCTTCTGTTTATAAAGGGCATAATGTATGGAACATTGTAATCAGTTGTATCAGTGAGAATATAAGCCAAGTCAGCATATCGAATTGTAATCCAATGTATCCAAGCATCAAATGAAGACTTTGTAGTATTGCTCAGTTGGCTTTCAATGTAATGTGAGATGAGTTGTAAGCAGTGTACTTCAATACAAGTCTTGTACTCTTCTTCAATTATCAATAAAGAGAATAAAGTCCTATATATATCTCTGTGTGACTTCAAGTTATCCTTTTATCTCCGCTGCCATAAAGAAGTGATGTACTTCTATTTAATGGAAAAGATTGACCTCACTAACTTCAATTTGTCTGCTTCTGCCGCTGCAATATGTTCCTATTTGAAGAATTATCACCTATATACCATCTTTGCCTTGTACAAGTGCAATACCAGACTTGTACGGCATCACGCCCAAGCGAGGACGATCGATTCCAAGAGATAAAATATGTAAATAAATGACTCTACGAATCGGGGCGTGACAAATTGGTATCAGAGCACGACTTTACGTCCTTGGTCTCTTTTTTGATTTATTCCAAATCAAAGTTGCATCGATGATTAACCAAAGTTGCTTCCGCGATCACTCGACGTTGCTTCCGCGATTAAATCGAAGATTGCTTCCGCGATTATGCTATTGTTGTTCGGTAATCATCCTTATGTTATCTGTGCTTGAAAGTTCGTTGACCCTCTTGGCTGCTCACTGGATGTTCCATACAATAAGTCTATATACATTGTGATGCCCCTGAATAAATGATTGTTGTTGGTTTGGACACAAATAACCCAATAATGACTCGATGCCATAGTATGCTATGTTGTGATTGCTGTTTGGAATTTTGGGAATAAAGAAAAGTGGTTGAATATGCTGTAACAAGTTGAGAATTGCATGTGATGTTGGAAAAGAATTATGAATAGGATAATTGATGGATGAGTTCAACAGAATTGCTGAATTGACTCAGGTGTGCTGGCTACTGCTTTCGAGACCCTAAGAATGTTGGTTTGTGTTTTTGAGATCCCGAGATGTTGGTTAAATATTGTGATCACTATAGATCATGAATGTCCGAATTAGATTGAGTTGGTGTTATTTAAGGATGACTTCGTTTCTGAGTGGTATATTGCCTCTACCACCTCAGAACGAGATGTATGTTGACCCTTTCCATAGAATAGCAATGAGACTATCTGTGGGTACTGGGTAGTGTCGAGACTTAGCTGGGAGTCATGTATTGTTGCTAGATGATTCGAGTGTCCCCTGACGGTGATGCTATGTTGGGTAGCGAGATTGTAGAAATGGTAACAGTTGGCTTGGTTAGAAATTGTTGGTCGAGTGATGACTCAGACTAGTAAGACAATTAGTATGCTACGGGTAAATGGTTTGGCTAGAGAATATTGTGGCTTAGAACATTTGAATGTTGATTTCGATTGGTTGGATGTAAATCAAAGGTGGCTAATACAAAGTTGGTTGCATAGCTGAAAGTTTTAGAAATATCGTCGGTAAATCAAAGGAATATTAGAGATCTGTGCTTTGACCCTAAGGTGTAATAGATGTTAATCTATCTTGATCACCAAAGGATAGTCGTCGCCTATGTGCATGTATGCTGAAGAATTTAATGAGATTAGAAAAGTAACAAGTAGCCACCTTGAATATTTGTGTTGC
The DNA here is from genome assembly GCA_029216955.1 of Iris pallida. Lineage (NCBI taxonomy): Eukaryota > Viridiplantae > Streptophyta > Magnoliopsida > Asparagales > Iridaceae > Iris > Iris pallida. The sequence continues at coordinate 27,230,279 of JANAVB010007399.1, forward strand.
CTAGAGGATGGTTAAGTGATACATAAATTATCGGATTGAAAGGAATGAACTACTCGACCCTTGCTGCATAAGAATTAAGAATGCCCATAAGATAGTTTGATGATTGACAAACAAATGGGAACGAGAAATTGCAAATGTGTTGGATAATGTCGGTATAAGTGATTGTTGGTTGGGATATAGATTGTTGGCTTATAACTTGGTGGTGTGACTCTGTCATACGGATCAAATAGTATAATTCCATAGTTATGTTGAGACTATCGGAATCGATGACCCTTGAATAGTTAGCCTTGGCTTATGGGTTCGTATGAGTACAAGGGATTTGAAATAAAAATTTAATCATTGGAGATTTACTTGATGGATTATTAGAATGATGAGAATCGTATATCGGGTTGGGAATTGACCATAATGTTGATAGATTGATCTTAGTCGATCGTTGGGTAAGTCTAGAATGAGCCTCTGTGGAAATTATTTCCTTGAGGAAGACCCTGGATAGATAGACTTGACCCTAGTAACCAATTGAGGACTTACCAATTGTTGGCATAGCCGACAATAAAGATTAGTATTCAGACTGAGTTGATACCCATAGGTTTGGGTAGAGTTCCTTAGAATTGTCAGTTGCTTATTAGCCCTGAGAATAAGAAACTAGCATGATCCCTAGTAGTCGTCCACTCTAGAAGAATCACCTGAATGATTAGGTATAGCTGTCAGTATAGCTAACCATAGAGACTGGACCAAATAATAGATGGCTGTTGGCGACCCATAGAATAACCCTGTGGCATTGAACGAGAGATGGTGATGAGTACGACTTAAGAATGATATGTTGTATGTATGCTTTAATATGAACCTTAGAGATGTCTGACCCTTGAGGATTATATGTCGGCCTATAGCGGAAACTATAATTATGGGATGAGACTTGAGTTGTATGTATCGAGTAGTGGATTATTCCATGAGATGGAATTGATTGCTTATGACGGGAATGTTGGATCGGTATCTATAGTTGGATAGATGGGTTAACCTTGACTGCTGCATAGAACTATACCCTTACTCGGGTAATCGATAGTTGGTGATGTCGGATTGTATCTTTTAGAAAAAGATGAATTGCCTCGGTGAAAAATATTGTTGGATTTGGGAAGGAATATGATTACATGTTGTGAACTTTTGACATGATTGGCTCTAAGTTAGACCCTTGACCGAATGTTAAAAATAGTATGATTGGATGGAGAGCTGTCCCGGATATTAAGTGTTGTGGCCTGGAAGATAGTGATTGTGACAAGTGAATAAAGTGATAAGTCAACTGAAAGGATGCTAAGTCTGATTTGGGAAAGAGAGTTATATCGTGGCTGATCGAATTATGCTATCATGGAAGTTGGCTGAAGTACATATGTTTTGGGGATGCCTAAAATATGTGTATGGATCCAGCCGAAGTGATAGGTTACGACTGAGATGATATTATGGGAAGAATTTATCGTACTAGTACGGACTTTGGCTGAAATGCATATGTTTTGGGGACGACTGAAATATGTGTATGGATCCAAATGAAGTGATGTGTTGCGACCAAGATAGAATGTAAGAAAAATGTTGGTGAATCAATGAAAAGTTGCAAGTATTTGGAAAAGAGAAAGATGGATTGAATCGTTGATGGATTAAAATGATACAATTTGATAGCTATTTTGAAAATGACCGAGTGGGCTAAAATGAATATTGAATTGAAGCTGAATGAGTAACTCATTGTGACTAAGAGAATCTAGTAGAAAGAGTTGTTTCCTTAAGTTTCGAGGACGAAACTTTTTTTGAGTGGTATATTATGTAATGCCCCGCTCCGTACGAGGCATTTGGGTTGGCTTGTTGGATGCTATCAGAATGTTGGACCGTGACTTATGTTGGAAATCAGAAGAATTGAGACTGATGCAGTCTCTCTTAGCTGGCTAGACGGAATGGGTATTGGAACGTGGCTCGCTGGTGGGGCTACGCTTAGCGGGATTGGAGCAGGAAGACCCTTTTATGCAGGCAAGTGGAACTGGCCTCCTTCCTCCTTCTTCCTGCATGCTTAATAAATAGAATAATGTGATACTATAAATTGTTCCTAAATGTCCCTTGTTTTGGTTGTCGAATAATTGAGTTGCTTATGTTAAGAATTATTGAACTGCTGAATGAATCACACTCGAACTGCTAATGCGACTTGGTGCTTGAAATGAATTGATAACGTCCCTTCGGTTAATAATGTATAAGCAATGAATACTTGAGTAATGAGATGCTACGAGAATGATACATGAGTAATAAACTGGCTATGCTATTAACACAAAGAATTGAATGAAACACTGGAACCATGTACCTTCTGCATAACTGTTGCTGTTGCCTGCTTCCTTATAAGAAATAAAAGAAAGAATATTGTCCCTATGATATGAATGAAATGATGTAGGTCCTATCGATATGAATGAAATGTTATTTTGTTCCTCTTAGAAAGGAATGATATGAGAAATATTGCAATGATTGATGCAATGAGAAATAAGGCTTGGGATCATTGAGATCACCAAGTGAACAGGTAGAAATATTGGAAAGATGAGATGATAAACTGTTGTCTTTTCTTATCCTATTATTGTATCATGCGACTTCGAACACGATCGGGTCGGACACGCATTCGCATGACCATAGACGTACTTGTATATAAGGATTTCCTCGAACGGTACCCGCGGCGGTGGGATCGAGTCGGCCTAGGAGGAATTGGTGCTTTGGTAGCACGGTATTGGGATCCTCATTCGGGCTCGCAACCTGGTGAAGGGCACATCCCATACCCTATGAAGTCCTATATGGCACGTCGACATGGTGCACAACCACCAGTGGTCATGTAGTCAGGATGCATGCTAATGAATGTTTTGTGCAGACAGAGTAAGAATATCATATTATTCTGTATTTTATGCAGGTACGAGGGAGTCAGCTATCGGTAAGAAATAACTTAAATGTGATAATTCAATATATATGTTGGTTTATCTTGCGTGCTTACGTTCCAAATAAGTAAATGATGCTGTATGTCGCGCCTTTCAGTATGAGATCCTGCTTAACATGTTAAATTAAGTATGCTAGAAAGATGCCATGCTATAATCATTGCTCAAACACAACATACATGCTAAGTGATGCTTGAAGTGAGAACTGTTATAACATGTTTAAGATGTTAATGTTAACGATGCCTCAATGATGCCTTTTCATGATAATACTTAGTATGCTTCATGATGCCTTTGCATGATAACACCAAGAATGCTAAAATGATATGTCCACATGAATGCTATTAAGAATATGTTTACATGCTTCACTCTGATTATTACCCATGAACTGTAAACTGATGCTAGGCCCCAAGTAGAAAGATCATACTAATAAATGCTTGCTTAAATGATCACTTTAATGTTGGTTTATGCGAGTGGGTTGGATTCTGCTCGCCAGTACATAGATGATGTGCTGACCCACATTTTGTGGGCAGGTGCTCGTGCTTGGGATATTCTACACACGAAGATTGGCTTGATTGGTCCTACGGCATCGAAGATTTGTTGGGCATACAGAAGCTCTCCTTGTACAAGATGATGTCTTCTGTTTATAAAGGGCATAATGTATGAACATTGTAATCAGTTGTATCAGTGAGAATGTAAGCCAAGTCAGCATATCGAGTTGTAATCCAATGTATCCAAGCATCAAATAAAGACTTTGTAGTATTGCTCAGTTGGCTTTCAATGTAATGTGAGATGTGTTATAAGCAGTGTACTTCAATACAAGTCTTGTACTCTTCTTCAATTATCAATAAAGAGAATAAAGTCCTATATATATCTCTGTGTGACTTCAAGTTATCCTTTTATCTCCGCTGCCATAAAGAAGTGATGTACTTCTATTCAATGGAAAAGATTGTCCTCACTAACTTCAATTTGTCTGCTTCTGCCGCTGCAATGTGTTCCTATTTGAAGAATTATCACCTATGTACCATCTTTGCCTTGTACAAGTGCAATACCAGACTTGTACGGCATCACGCCCAAGCGAGGACGATCGATTCCAAGAGATAAATAAATGACTCTACGAATCGGGACGTGACAATTGATACCCTCCTTGTGTCCTCTCATCCCCTACTAATTCTTAATTTCGAGGACGAATTCTTTTAAGTTGGGTAGGATGTAAAACCCCTAAATTTCTACTATTTTTTTATTATTAAATTTGGTACCGATTTAAATATTTGTATTGTACGTCGTATTGTCGAATTATACGTCGCGCACGAAATTTTATTTTTTTTGAATTTGCTCGACGAGTGCGATTATGTGCGAGCGTACATATTTTTGAAAAATATTTTTCTTCTATTTTTATGGTTTCAAAATATTATACATAATAATTATTTAGCTATCGTACCAAAATTTTCAAGTTCATTATTTTATTTATTTTATTTACACAAAGGCTTTCGTTTATACAGTTATTAAATTATAAAAAATATTTTTAGTGCATACATGTATTGCATAAATATTTTATTAGTGTAATTTTTGAAATTATTAATATTAATATTTTATTATTCAAAAAGATTTATTATTTTCGAAATTATTATTATTAGTATTTTGGAAAATATATTTCGAAATTATTGTGGCGATTTAAAATCTTAATTTGAACCTATGGATTTATTTATATGGTTAAATATTTGAAATTTGAATTTTTCCATTGATTTTAAACCAATAATTTAATTTGATTCAAATTTGATTTGCATTGGGAATTGGATTTATATTTAGATTTGGATTTAAATAATCTTAAATTAAATGGTAAATTATCTACTTGGGTTTTAAACCAATCCTAATCCTTATCTTATTAGGAATTCCCACATCCTATAAATAGGTAGGTACTCCTCCAATTCATTATTGATCCACAACAATTAATCTTCCACAAACTATTCCACCACAAACGTGCGTGCACCGTGTCCGTGATCCACCATCCACAATCTAATTCCATTCTTTTTACAAATACATTCATGTTCCCGTGTCGGACACACCCCGACACCAAATTCCTAAACCTAATCCTAGCCCTAATCCTAACCATACGCCTCCCGAACCATCACCACAGGACCATCGGCCCAACCCAAACTCCACCATAACCACCCCGGCCACCTCCTAGCCACTGCTCTCACCGCCACCAGCACCCCGCCGGCATCACCATCTTCATCACCACACCTCCTCTGCCATCACAGACCATCACCCGCCGCCACGGCCAACGCCAGCATCACCATCATCATCACCACACCTCATCTGCCATCACATACCATCACCCGCCGCCACGGCCAATGCCGGCGCCACCACCCAGGAAAACCCAATTAAAAGAAAATTAAAACCTAACCCTAGACTGACCTTGCCGTGAGCCCCGCCGGAAACCCCCTTTGTCGCCAGTGCCGCACCCTCCACTCGGCCAAGAACCGACGAAACCCTCGCTCGCGCCGACCCAGCGCCTTGTCCCGACCTCCCAGATCCGTGCCACCCGCCTTTCCCCGACCAAGCCGATCGACCTCCGCCACCCCCGCAGCCACTGATCCCCGGCGCTGCCGTCCACTTCTGACCAGATCCGCGTCCGCCGCCGAGCTGACCCCTCTCCGGCCGCCCACCGAGAAATCCCCAAACCTTCCGTCCAATCTCTCGTTTCCCTCGCTTCCTTCTCCGCCTGAGACCGCCCAACCCGCCGCCGCGTCGCCAAGTCCGCCTGTCCGTGCCTTTCCTTCGCTGTCGCGGCGCTGCTCGACGCCGATCTCCCCCTCGACCTTTCCCCTTTCTCCACCAAGCGCCACCCCGAGTCAGCATGGCCACCTCCGCGAGTCCCCCTTCGTCTCGACCGAGTGGCCGCCATGGCTGAGCCACCGCCTCATCCCTTCTCCTCCGCAAGATCACCCTTTTTCTCTCAGCGCCTAGACCGCTCACTCCCTCTCTGACCTTCCCTTCTCTAACTCTTTCTCTGTTCGATTTTATTTCTTCTGTTTTTTTAATCTGTTTTTGTACAGCCTACAGACGTTGTTCTCTTCGAAAGAAGAGAACACTACAGTACATTTTTTAATTTTTATTATTTATTTATTTTGTTATTATTATTATTATTATTATTATTATTATTGTTATTATTATTATTATTATTATTATTAGTTATTATTATTATGATTATTATTACTATATGGATTATTTATTATTATTATTAGGTTATATTATTTACTGCTGTTATTATTATTATTACTAAAGTGTTTTTGTTTTGCTATTGTTCTTTGGTTTTTTGGCTCCCATAAAAATTAATACTAATATTAATTTTGTTTCATACTATTTAGTAACAAAATACGTATTAGGGCTTGACCCTATATGTAGAATTTAAAACTGAATTTCAAAGCCTAACTATAGAATTATTTAGGATATTTTCTGTAGCTTTGACCTACAAATGTTATTTTGACAAAAAAATAGGTTTTTTCTTAGAATAAATTTTCTGTATTTTCAAAGGTTTATCTATAAATTATTTTAACTAAGAAAATATATTTTAAGTATTATAAAATATTTTCTAAAACCCACTATAATTAATTGATTTCCTACTGTTTTTCTCCATCCCGTGATTCAGCTCATCTTTTCTATTCCTTTGTTAATTCTGAACTACCTTATGTCCACCCTAACAAATTTGACCCTTCTGAACCCAATGGAACCAACCGTGTCACCACCCGTGGTCACCTTGTATTGTTGTTGCACCAAGGTCGAAGTTTATGCCACATTGATTATCTCAGCACACCATGCGTACTACCAGGCAAGACACCTTGTCATTTGCTGTTTACTTATTTTAGCTCATATTTCATGCATTGCTCATTATTTTCTTATGCAAAATAAACTGTGATACATGGCATAACTGTTAGAACTTATTGTTCTTTTATATTTCCTGCTATGTATTATTTTTCTCACATTAAACCTAGATTTAAGGGACCACCTTGTGTATTGCATTCATTGGCCTTGACACGTTGTAACACGAAGTTGTGTGTCGCATGTAGGACACGAAAGTGCGTGATTGGCTGGCCACCAGTACGTACAAGCCGTGCGATAGGAATAACCGCTAATTGAGGTTGCATGCTAGTTTGACTTAGCAGTTATAGTGGTTTATGTTGTGGATACAACACAGTAGGCATTGGACGGGGAGGACAATTCCTTAGCGTATGGGCTTCGATGCACTTTTCCTTTGTAACCCGTGAGCTCCGCCGGAGACGCGGGTCAGATTACCCATGATTACTGACGGCCACTGACGATTCCGCAGAACGTCATGCTCTTACTGATGGGACCTCTGGTGCCCAAGAGGGGACTATGTCGATCCTATTTAGCCAGGGCCCATGCATAGAAAGGATTGTTCTTAACTACATTTTTCTTAGAACGGTTGGCTACCCTATCCGTTAGGTACGAGTACTTTTGGTTTGGGTACTTGTATCTGACCGTGGCTTGGAACAATAACTTGTCGCGGATTAGTTTGTCACATCTTGTCCTTGTTTGGTTGTAGGTGTGACTTACTACTTCGATGAGAAGGTATCGAACCTTGTTGGGGTTCGGATACCATATTGGATTCATGACATGGAAAGATACGTCACCATGAATTAGTTTACCATCTCCTGTCCTTGTTATGTTGGGGGGATGGTACGCTCGTTCAGTAGGTGCGTATTGGACCATGTTATAATTCGATTTACTTATTTATTTGAGCAATATTTATTCAGTTTATATGGCATAATATTATGTGTCTTGTTACGTCCCTCTGAGGACCTGGTTATCTCCCTAGGTGTGTGCTATTGTCTTTCGCAGGTGCTTTAGCTCTAGCCGTGTTCATTGCTATTTTTCGAGGATAATTGCACTTGGATCGTCTTCGCTTCGCTCGCCCTTATTTCATTCTCCATGTATTTTATTTCCTTATTTTGTTGGTAGTGGATTTGTCTCCGCCCAACATATTGTATCAAGACAATTCATTATCTTTATATGATGTCTTTTATTTATTTATTTGCGTGGATGAGATTAGTTATGGTTCTACTGTATTTTACAGCTTATGTATTTATACGAGGCTTCCATATATTGGAGTATACTTCGTATGAATACAGCTGGCATGTCTATGTTCCTAGTCCTACGTATTTTGGGACTGGGGATTTACAGATATCCATTGCACTGCCTACTCCATACCACATACTGTAAGCCTGAGTCTATTAAACCATGCTCTTGGAGACTGCTTCAGCCTATACAAAGACTTTTTCAATTTGCATACCTCTTCAGTTGCTTGTGAAGCATCAAAGCTCGGTGGAATCTCCATATACACCTCCTCTATGAGATTTCCATGCAAAAAGGCGTTCTTGACATCTAGCTGATGTAGTTGCCAATTGAAGTTGGCAGCACATGACACCATCAGCCGTACAGTGCTTATCTTTGCTACTGGCGAAAAGGTCTCGTCATAGTTGATACCCTAAATTTGGTTGTCGCTTTTAACAAGCATTCTGCCCTTGTATCTGTCAATCTTGTCCTCTAGAGTCTGCTTAACAGTATAAACTCATTTACATCCAACATCACGCTTTCCAGTTGGCAGTGGTACCAGCTTCCATGTGTTATTTTTTTTCCAAGGCCTGAAGTTCCTTCTTCATGGCACTCAACCACCTAGGATCTTCCTTAGCTAACTGCCAGTTGTTAGGTATAAGCACTGAATGCAATGATACAAGGAAGGACTTATATGCAGGAGGAAAAGATGTATATGAAATATAATATGCAATGTCAGTATCCCAACTGCAAAACTTAGCCGGAGGTTTTCCAGCATTGGTTCTAGAAGTTCTATGAAGCAAGACAGAAATATCAAAAGTATCAGGGGAGGAATTGTTATCATGTGACTCAGGTGGAAGGGCTTAAGAAGGACCTGGAGAAGAGAGACTTGGGACATTAGCATTTGTTGGTACTGGCATAGACGCAGGAGGAAGAGACTCAAAAGGACATGGAATTGTACCGACTACGATGTCATTCTCATTATTCTTCCCCTCTCTACTAACATCAGTAGAGCCATCCTTGAACAAGAAACTCAACTCCGTCTTCTTCCCATAAAATGGTTCAAACTCCACGAAGGTCACATCCATACTGACAAACAGCCTTCTTTCAGTGGGACACCAACACTTGTATCTGTCACTCCCCGATCCTGGAATACGTATTTTAATACTTAAACCGATAAATTGTATTTACCTTATATTTATACGATATTTATTATGCGGTATTTCTTCATGCATTTTCCAAAAATATTTGACAAAATATTATTTCATAATTTATTTTCTGCATTTGGGCCTACAGTTTTGGCTCATTTGGGTAACCTATTCTTGGTTCACCAATGGTTCATCATGAACCCTCTGGTTCATCATGAACCCATGGGTTCAAGATTCTATATAATAACTCATCTCATTCTCTCTCCTCTTATTTATTTCCTCTCATTTATTTCCTCCACCAACCAAGGCAAGTGCCAACTTGCTCAAGAGATGGATAAATAAATTTTTGTTAATGTTTTCTTACAAAATTATTTGTCAAAAATGTTCTTCTCCTCATTCTATACTAGTTTAGAACTTGAAATTTTCCATTTTGAAGCTTTAATTTTTGTAGATCTAAGTTTTAATCATTTCAAATTTTCTTGGTTTTGATCTAGCAAACTTCATTATTTTCAAGTTTTGAGTGTTCCATGTTGTAAAAAATTTTGTTCTACCCCATTTTGACCTATAGAAGTCCCAATTTGGGCTTAGGATGAGGATTTTGTGGTCCTTAGAAGTTTTAGGCTCATGGTGTTCTTGCTCTCAGCCAAGAGGAAGAAGATGACCCTGTAGCAGGTGGCGCGCGCTGCCCGCTTGACCCCAGCCCTTTTTAGCGATGGGCGCAGCTCTCTCGTGGCCCAGCGCCTTTTGGCGCTAGGAGCCTGACCCATCCCTGCGCGCTTGATCCCCTGCGCGCTCTGATCCCCTGCGCGCTTGATCCCTGCGCGCTCTGATCCCCTGCGCGCTCTGATCCCCTGCGCACTTGATCCCTGCGCGCTTGATCCCCTGCGCGCTTGATCCCTGCGCGCTTGATCCCCTGCGCGCTTGATCCCCTGCGCGCTTGATCCCTGCGCGCTTGATCCCTGCGCGCTTGATCCCCTGCGCGCTCTGATCCCTGCGCACTCTGACCCAGCGCACTCTGACCCAGCGCACTCTGATTGTGGACGGCAGTTGTTAGCATAAAGACAGATTTTGATGCCCTTTTACGCACAGAAGCCCCAGTCTATAAATAGACTCATTTCTTTCTTATACAAGGCACAGAGAGAGACAGGAGAGAATACAGAGATCAGAGCTTCGAGATTTTGATTCTCTAGAGCATCCTTCTTCAACTTTCCTTCCAGAACAGAGTGAAGCAAAGCAGGAAAGCATTCGGCCTCGCCATCAGTGCCCAAGTGCGTCGATACCTTTCTGGTGCATTAGTTCTTCCAAATTGTTCTACTTCAAGTAGTGATCTTCATCATCATCATATGGTCCAAGGAACAAAGTGATCATTTACGAATCAGACTTCCATAGCAATACTTTCCCAGAATCAAATTTGTACTTCTTGTACTTTTCTTCTTGTTTTTGTTTTCAAAAGCCAATTCCTCCCAGGCATTTTGTTAAGCGAAACAAAAATGGCGACTCTGCTGGGGACGACCTTCTCCTCTGACGAGAAGGTGATTGCTCAATATGATGATGTTTCGGTCGGTTCGACCAAGAAGACTCTGGTTGTGCACTTCGACCAGACTGCCTTTGAAGAAATGCTCCGAACTGGGGGTGGTTCTCGCCACTCCAATGTTCAAAAGTCTCGCAAAGCACGAAAAGTTTGGATTCCCAAATCCAAAGTGATTTCTGATCTCTCTGCTGTTTCTGATGACAAGGGATTTCTTCCCACTCCTGTCGTAGAGGCTCCCGTTCAAAACGAGGCAGTCCCTACTTCAAAGTTGCACTCGAAGTGTGACGATTTATCTCTCGTTCGTAACGGTGAAGATAACCAGGTTTCACGTCCACTGCGTAAAAATCAAGTTTTACGCTCAGTGGGTAATAACCAAATTTTACGCTCAGTTCACAAGAATGAGTCTCCCATTCGTAATGGGGCAGACTCTAAAGTTTGTGCTTCTGGATGTAAGAATCAGTCTCCCGTCGGTGACGTGGTAGGCCCAAATAAATTACGCTCCTCGCGTAAAACAAAATCTCCCGTTGAAAACGTGGTAGATAACAAGATTTTACGTTCCATGCGCAAAGATAAATCTCATGTCTATGACAGTGTAGATGAAATTCACAACGATGCTTACATGTCAAATGTGAATGTATCTAAACGTGTGCAGCGTAAAAATATTGTTGGTAAAACTTCTGTTCTACACCAACAACCTTCTTATACTGCTTTACGCAAGGTACCAAACTTACAAATCATACGCCAAAAAATGGAGTCCTGCGTGCTAAATCTCAAGATTTACGCACACAACTCCAAACGCGTAGAAATGTACAGTTTGGTTCTGCGAATGCAGCCAGTAATCTTCTCTATACACAAGGGACTAAACGTTTTTCTACCCCAAATGTAATAAAGAAGAATACTTCATCCACTCCTTCTGACTTGCGCGAATTGCTAATGCAAAAGCGTAAGAATAGACAATCTCCGGTGACATTCCCCCAAGAAAAACATCTTTGTGAATACCACCAGGTTGTGATTAACTGTTGTTGTTCAGCTTCAAGACAATCAGTTTTTGATCGATTGAGTTTCAATGCACCTCCACATCACGCTGAAGACCAAGAACATGAGTTGCCCTATGTGTCAGTCAACATGGCATCTCATACTAACAGAGGACGACATCCAAGACGGAACACGTCCCAAAATCCAAGTCAACAACAGTTCAACAGGCTTCTTGATTCCTTTGAAGGAGTATATCAGAATACTCGATCTAGAAGACAAAGACAATTGCAGACTTCTGATTCAGAAGCTGGGGGTACTCAATCTTTTGAGTCTGATACCGATAGCGTGGATTCATACTTCTATACAAATCCTTCTGTATCTTCAAGAGAGGTTGAATCCTACGTTGTTGGAGATGAACCAGAGACGTCATCTGCTAATACAGAACAACGTCTCACTGCTGTTGAACAATCACTGAAGGATATGCTTAATATGGTGCAAAGCATGCATCAAATAATTTTGAATCAGCAAACTGCTCAACCGACAGTAGTGACACCGGCACCAGTAGCAGCACAAACTTAAGATAGTCAAGGGGCTGAAATACCTTTGAACATTCAAGAGCCTGCTGCTAATCAAAATTCTGCATCTCTGGATCCCATCATTCCAGAAGATGTACCACCTCCAGTGGGAGTCATGGTGCATCCAACGACTACTCAGTCAAATGTGCTTCCTCAAACCAGTGAAGCCATCCAAGCAGTGCATGAACTTAAAGCACAGTTTGAAGTTTTGAGGCACAAAGATCAGCTCCAGAGGTTAGGGATTAAGCAACCTTATCCTCCTCATTGGAATGATGTACCCTTTCCACCGAAGTTCAAGCCACAATCCATGGTTTTGTTCGATGGAAAAGCATCCCCCAGTCAATATATCAATTACTTTGATATTATGACTGTACACTTGCAGAAAAATGATGCTCTTCTCACTCGAGTGTTCATCGGGTGCCTGACGGGTTCAACTTACGACTGGTATCGTAGCTTACCCGATAACTCTATTTCGTCTTTTGACGAATTCAAAGCAATGTTCCTCTCCCGCTTCTATGAAGGAGGTATGGACATGAACATGTCCTCCTTGATAGAAATCAAACAAAAGGAGAAAGAAGATACTCGGACGTTCATTGAACGTTTCCGACAGGCTACTCTAAAGATGCCTCCTGGTATGCCAGATTCAGCGTTGATTGACACATGCAAGATGAATCTGCGGCCATCCATCGCTGTCTTCACGGGTTCCCAATTCACAGATTGGGCTTCGTTCATCATAGCAGCGGTTTCTGCCGAGACCAATGGTAGGTTGGCTCGCGAACATGGGATGATTTTTGCTTCAGAAGATAAAGGAAAGAAAAATAATCCTGGCAATAATCTCGACAATCGTAATGTGAAAGAAAAAGATACTCTTATGGTCAATCTTTCCAAGAACAAAACGACACCAAGTAATCAAGAATCTTCCACGCCAAAGGAAGAATACTCCTTTGACGAAAGCGATATCCCAGGGATATTTCAATGTCTGGTGAAAAGTGGTAAACTTCAGATTCCAGAGCCAAAGAGGCCTAATGAGGTGAATCTGACTGACAATCCCAAGTATTGTATCTATCATAGATACATTAATCATCCTACCAGTGCTTACTATGTCCTGAAAAAGAAGATCCAAGAGCTGATAAATGGTGGCGCCATCGCTTTAACCAATGATGACCATACGGTGACAACCAATATGGTTTCTCTTCAATTTGGGGATTTTCCTCCACAGCAAGTCCCAGATGGAATTATCCCAATTCCGAAGGCGACGATGAAGATTGTGAATATCCCGCCCGCCAGGGAAGAAAATACAGGATTGCTGCCTCTCACATTGAAGAGTGGTGAAATCATGTGGGTACATCCTAACTTAGTGCCTGAATTAGAAAATGAAGGTAAAACTTCAAAATCCAAGAAAGGCAAGAAAGTCAAAACTTGCAACATGATTTCTCATATTATTCCAGATCCTGATGACTTGGATCATCTATGGGATGGTCTTCCTCTAGAAGATAGACTAAAAGGACTAAACATTTGTCCTCCAAGTCTAGCTTCTCCTACCAAGCTCAAACTCACTCATCAGCAGTGGCTAGCCATGAATAGTGTTCCTTTATACCGGGCACAACAAGTCTTTGCTGCTTATGAAAAAGCTCCAACAGGAATTTCTCCTCGTATCCCGAATCCTTCTCCTCTCTTAACTACAGAGACGTCTGTGCTTCATTCTCCTGTAGTTGCAGAGATTCATTCCTCTTTCTGTGCTGAAACACCTGTTCAAAGTCTACTGCCTATCCATTTGTATAGTCAGCAATCTGTTATTCTCATAAAGAAGATGGGTTACGACTTTCAAAAGACAGAAGGTTTGAACCATGATAAAGGAATACGTCTTCCTTTACAAATTCAAAATCAGAATTCTACCGCTGGACTGGGTTCTGAAGTTCCTCGTAACAATCCTCACAAGAAGAAGGCTAAAGGAAGAAAGACTAAATCCTGTAATATGGTACTTTCTTCTCCTGAGTCTGAAGAAAAAACTTTTGCTGGTACAAGATCTGGAAAAGAGTACCACAAAGACTATGAGGGATCCTCCAAAGAAGCAGAAGATGTAGTGGAAACACTACCGGTTCAACCTTCTCCTGTTCCTGCTAAACCGTCTGTGGTTGAAAAGGGGAAACAGAAAGCAGTACGCTTTGATATCCCATTGAAGTCTGCTTCCGGTCAGGGGGTGACAATAAAGCCTTATAAATTCGATATTCTAGCTCAGTTAGCCAATACTCCGGCTAGATTGTCTATATTTGAACTGCTTCGCCTTTCCAGAGAAAGCAGAGAGACTCTGAGCGAAGCTTTACTTCAAGCAGATTCATGCTTAGCTCAACTCAAGACTCCCGATAACATGCCAGTGTCATGTCCACAATGTCATAGCGTAATGGAAGCAATTCCCAACATCATCTTTACACAAGAGGATATGCTATTGAAACACAACAAGCATGATAGGCCTCTGTGCTACACTGGATATATCGGATCCACTGAAATTGACAGGATCTACATTGATCCCGGGTCCTCAATTAGCATAATTTTTCAGAGTATGCTAAGACCCCTGAGGATTCCTACTAGTGAGCTGAATTACACTAGTACCACTATTGTTGGTTTTAACTCTGGCAAGAGTAAGCCACTGGGGAAGATTCGATTGCAGATTCAGATTGGTGATCTTCGAACCATGGTAACTTTCTATGTTATCAACTCAGATGTATCCTACAATATTCTTCTTGGAAGACCGTGGATTCATGAGCAAAATATTGTGCCTTCAACTCTCCACCAATGCTTCAAATATGTGGATTCCCAAGGAGTTGTGAAAACTGAATTTGCTGATATTAATCCTTTCAAGGGTGTCGAAGCCTACTTCTCTGATTCAAGGCTTTATAAACAAGAGCATATTAAAGAGATATCAGACATGGCTGAAGAATTATCATCTGAGGATCAGTCTATTAATGAAGATCTGCCAGAGGAACAACCCTTGAAGATCATGGTCAAGGGACGAATCCAATCTCAACTTGTCAATGATCAACCTTTGATAATCAAGGTTAAAGGAAGAACTCAAACTTCATCTGAGGAATCAATAAAAATTCCTGCTAAGAGCCAAGTTCAACCTTTTATGGTCAAAGTCAAAGGGCGTACTTCTGGTACGAATGATCCAGAATCACCATTGATCATCAATATTGGCAACTCTACGCAGAAGACGGATAATGGTCCACGGTTGACTAATCCGAAGCGTAGCAATCAGACTATAAATGATGTAAATATTGCTCATCTCTTTGATATTAATGAAGATTTCCTTTTCGAGTATATGGCTGTCAAGATTATTGAAAGAATGACTTTATCTTCTGATAATCAAAGTCATCAATATAAAGACAACATAGAATCCTCATATGATGAATCTAGACAGATATTCTCAGTCAATATGGTTCAAACTGATGATGAATCAGAGCCATTTGAGAATGATCCTTGGGCTCAATAGATGGACACTCAATGGGAACTTCGTTTTGAACAGCGACAGCCACCTACAGAAGATGAGGTTATCCAGATCGATGTTGGAAATGGAATTACGCCTAAACCAATATTCATCAGTAAGAATCTTTCTGAAGATGAAAAGGAAGAATTGACAAAACTTATCAAAGATTATGTTGACAACATTGCATGGAGTTATGAGGATATGCCAGGACTAGATCCTAAAGTTGCTACTCATAAACTTAATATTTTGCCTAACGTCAAACCTGTAAAACAACAGCAACGGCGCTTTAGACCAGATATGATGGATGTAATTGAAGCAGAAGTCAAAAAGCTGATCACTTGTGGTTTCATTCGTGAAGAACAACACCCTGATTGGGTGGCCAATATTGTTCCTGTTATGAAGAAGAACGGAAAAGTCCAAGTTTGTATAGACTACCGAGATCTTAATACAGCTTGTCCAAAGGACGAATTTCCACTTCCCATTACTGATGTCATGATAGACAATACATGCAGTTTTGAACGTATGTCTTTCATGGACGGATTTTCAGGATACAATCAGATCAAGATGCATCCAGAAGATGAGAAGCATACATCTTTTCGAACACCCCTTGGGGTTTTCTGCTATACAGTTATGCCGTTTGGTCTTAAAAATGCCGGTGCCACATATCAACGGGCTATGAGCAATATCTTTCAAGAACATCTACGGAAAATAGTTGAATGCTACGTAGATGACATTGCTGTTAAAAGTCGGTCAAAGAATGATCACATTCAAGACTTAAAGACAGTATTTGAATTGATGCGTCAACATCAGTTGAAAATGAACCCTACTAAATCTTTCTTAGGGATTTCCAGTGGCAAGTTTTTAGGATTTGTCATTACCTCTCAGGGTATCCATGTTGATCCTGATAAGGTTAAAGCAATTCTTGAAATGTGCCCTCCTCGTAATCTGAAAGAACTCCGTGGCTTCTAAGGCCGTATTGCTTATATTAGAAGATTTATATCTAATCTTTCTGGGAGATGTCAACCTTTCTCCCGTCTATTAAAGAAAGGAGTATCTTTCATCTGGGATAAAGCATGTCAAAAAGCCTTCAATGACATTAAACAATATCTTACAAACCCACCTGTTCTGGTACCTCCGGTGATAGGAAGACCATTTTTGCTGTACGTTCGAGCTTTAGATCATTCACTTGGCGCTCTTCTGGCACAAAAAAGTGATATGGGTCATGAACAAGCAATATATTATCTGAGCAGAATGATGGTAGGAGCTGAACACAGATATACCCCTGTGGAAAAGGAATGTCTAGCTTTGATTTTTGCCGTCCAAAAGACAAGGCACTATGTCACTGGACAGACTATTCATGTCATCTCCAGAATAAATCCCATTCGGGTATTGATGAAGAAACCGAGCATTCTTATTTCCAGGTTAGCTACCTGGGCGATGTTGCTCACTCCTTATAACATGGTCTATGTGCCTCAAAAATCAGTAAAGGGCCAAGCATTAGCTGATTTCTTAGCGGCTCATCCTGTACCTGAAACTTCGAAGTTATATGAAGACATTCCAGACGAAGTAGTGGATTGCAACATGGCTTTGAAAAATAACATATAGCAATTATATTTTGATGGAGCATCACGAGTGGGACCTAAAGGCAACATTGTCTCTGGGGTAGGAATTGTCTTGGTTTCTCCTGACAAAATGGTTATATACCGTGCCTATTCTCTTAATGAGCCGTGCTCTAACAATGTAGCAGAATATAATGCTCTATTGATTGGTCTCCAAGTAGCAAAGCAATTGGATATCGGATTCCTAGAAGCTTTTGGAGATTCACAATTGATCGTCAATCAAGTTAGAGGGACGTATGAAGTCAGAAATCCTGATCTCATCCCTTATCATCAGGTGGTAGTCGAGTTGGTCCTTTCATTCAAAGGATTCTTTATTGAATTTGTGCCACGTTCTCAGAATATAGAAACTGATGCTCTTGCCAGCTTAGCTGCAGATTTGGCTGTCCCGATCCGAAGGTAAAATACAATTACTTTGTTAGATCGAGACTTGTTCTGTGTGAAGAGTAATCTGCATATTGAACAAAGTTATGTTACAGAGGCAAGCTCCCAGCAGAAAGATTGGAGAACACCATTTATTGATTATGCAGTTCATGGATTTTTGCCTAAAGATCCTAAAGAAGCTGCATCAGTTAAAAGACGATCATTTCGATTTTATTACGATTCGTCTTTACATATGCTATATCGTCGTTCATATGACGGACTCTTGCTGCGTTGTCTCTCAGAAGGCGAAGCCAAATAAACACTACGTGAGGCTCATGATGGTGTCTGTGGTGCTCATCAACCAGGTCCGAAGTTGTAAGATCGTATTCGAAGAATGGGGTATTATTGGCCCTCTATGATAGCAGATGCTGTAGACTATGCCAGAAGATGTAAAGCATGCCAGATTCATGCAGACTTTATTCATCAACCTTCTAAATTTCTACATCCTACAGCAGCCTCTTAGCCTTTCGAAGCTTGGGGTATGGACATCATTGGTCCTATTAACCCCGCTTCTGTCAAAGGACATCGGTTTATACTAGCTATAACCGATTACTTTTCAAAGTGGGCAGAAGCAGTTCCATTTGTTGAAGTAAAGACATCTAATGTAGTCAGCTTCATTAAACATCATGTCATTTATCGTTTTGGGATTCCTCGACGAATAATTCATGACAATGGACCACAATTTGCCAGCCAGGCATTTTATCGGTTCTGTGACAAGAACCGAATTCAAAATTTGGCTTTTACGGCTTATAATCCGGCTGCTAATGGTTTAGCTGAAGCCTTCAATAAAACGATCATCAAACTTCTCAAAAAGTTTGTCTCTTCTAATAAAAGAGATTGGAATGAGAAGCTTGGAGAATATTTATGGGCATTCCGAACAACAGTCCGGACTCCTACTGATTTTACACCATTTTTACTGGTTTATGGATGTGAAGCTGTCCTCCCATTGGAAATCCAGATCCCTTCTCTTCGAATCGCTATTGCTAATGAGCTAACTATATAGAATAATGATCGCTTACGCCTCCAAGAACTTGAAGGATTGGACGAGAAGCGTCTTCAAGCACAACAGCATATTGAGCTATATCAAGCCCGTATATCTCGAACTTTCAATCGTAAAGTCAAAGAGAGGGTATTCAAAATTGGCAAGCTTGTGTTGGCTGTCCGGAGACCAATGGTGATGACTCACAAAAGTAAAGGGAAGTTCCAAGCGAAATGGGAAGGCCCGTATGTGATTGAGTCCGTGTTCTCTAATGGTGCTTATCGGTTGTCAAAACCCAACGGAGATCTACTCATGCTGCCGATCAATGGCAAATTTCTTAAGAAATACTATGTATAAAAGAGAAAACAGGACAAAAATAAAACTTCTTTTATTATTTTTGTTCAAGATAAAAGATTAAGGACGAGGGCCACTCACTTCCTTATTGAATACATAGTCAGCCAATGCATAGAAGGCATCGTTTCCTGAACTCATGAAAAATTGGCAGACAGCCAACCTCAATGCTTCTCCTTCAGGAGTTTTCCCTGGCTCTACTAGGAAAGCAAGAATGTCCTGGGGCAGCTTGGGCGTAGAAAAACTGTTGCCTACTTCAGTCGGGCTTGTCACTATTGGCTCAGTGGGGCATGTCTCAATGACGTCCTCAATGTCCCTAGAGACTTCATTTTTTTGCTGTGCATCCTCAGAAGACATTCTCAATTGAGGAGCGGAAATGAGAATAAAAAAGTTACAGAGAGTTCTCGCCTATTTATAGAAGAGGATTATTAATGAACTGGTCTTTGAAATTGAAAACAACTTTTCATTTCCGAAAAGACCCATTTGTTCATATTACTAGGTTCATCCATTTAATTATGGAACTAAATCCTCCTTTTTTTTCCTCGAAGAATACGTTGATTCGTCTGTCATGTATGCTCACAACATCTATTGTTTTATGCCCCAGCTACCAAAGTTTGGTTAAGCTGACTTCTCGTCTCCTGGGAGGAAAAAATTTTAAATCTTCTATTCTTTATCGATTGATTAAAAAATGGGATTAGTTATTTATCATGTTTTCATAACCTCTCGATAAATGCTAAATCTACCTACTTTTCTTATCTATCATTTTCCATTTGACCTCTGCATAGAAATCAATCTAATTTTCTTTTGAGTTCCCATACACTGTCATGTCCATATTACCTCTGATAGTATTATGAACTCTAAATTAGAAAAGAAGATTTCATTATCTATCATGTCCATATTACATCTAGATAGATACAAATCATCGAGTATAGAAGAATTATCATTTCCACTCTCATATCATCGTAAAAGTCTATTACATTTTTTAGACTTTTCTTTACAATGGAAATCTATTACATTTTAGATTTTCATTCCATATACACAACGATAACCTAATGAAGATTTATTTTCTTCTTTGGATCTTCTTTGACGGGTTCGTTGTTTGTTGCAATCCCTGACTGTCTGAGCTCCAGTGGCGACCAGAGCAGCAGGAATCAAACTCTGGTCTTATCTCTCAGACGAGAGGAGAACCCCAGAGTAGGGCAGCCCGAAGGCGTGTTGCTGCCAATACAATTGGTAGATTAGTGGCGGCACCTCAAAGGAGATAGAAACGTATCTAGCATTGGGATACGATTCCTAGTTCTGCCGTGAAAGGAACTCTACTACCCGATTTCTCGGGGTAGAGTTGACTCCACCATCCAACTCTCCATGTATAAAGGCTCTTCCTACCGACAGAGGAAGACCCTTCTATCTCACGAAGAGTTCTGAGTTGTCTGATTTGCGCGTCAAAAGCGTATGAGCTCCCTGATGTTGGTGTCAGAAGAACGCTCTTCACAGCGTCAAAATCGCCAATGCCAGTTCTGAAAAAGCTCTTCAGCCAAGCTTCTGCAGAAAACAAAGAAGAAGAAGTGTCATCAAATGCATAATGAATGCTAACTAAAGACAGATAGCAAGGTTTTTACGCCAGCACTTCATAAGACTTCTTACACCATTGTTTCAGTCAGGATTTTACGCCAGTGCTTCAGCAAGGCTTTTTACGCCAGTGCTTCAGCAAGGCTTTTTACGCCAGTACTTCAGCAAGGCTTTTATTCCAGTACTTCAGTAACGTTTTTACGCCAGTGCTTCAGCAAGGCTTTACGCTCGTAAAATAGCTGTTTTCAAAACAAGAAATTCGAAGACAGATATTTACTTACGATCGAACTTGTCACTTGAGTCGAAAGGTTTGGCTCTAATGATGGTTGAATCTACGTCTAATGATTGGACATGCAAAGGAACGCTGTTGGAAAGCTCCGCCATTTCTTATTTGAAAAACGACATTGCAGAAAGCTATCTTCAGGAGGATGAGTACGAGAATATATGAAACATTCTCGGCTATTTATAAAGACTGAAGAAATTATTAAGATGAGTCTATTTTGGGAGAAGATCTTGTTTAAAGGATCTTGTAACCATAAGATAGACGCCACGTGTTGGTTTGTTTCTCGGGAATCAACAATCACGGAAGCAGTCAACAGAAGTGCATAAACAAATACGCGTTCATAGATGGGGTTGAAACATCAAATATTTATTTATAAAGGATGGGAGCGGATCCCTACATATAAAAGTCACAATACACAGAATATTATTATTCTTTTTCGTTGGTTTGACAAAGGGATGCACCCAACTCACGCATATTGCGAATCCCAGAGCGACGCATCAGACGAAGGAATGCTTCTGCATCACCTGGTCCCTCGTATGCAGTTGAAGGACCACCATCAATACGACTGAAGACCGCTGGGGTCAGCCCAAAGCACTTTAGGAGATTTTGTGCTCGCTCGTTCTCTACCTCGAGGTTAAGCCTGGCGATCGAAGCCCCTTCCACAATTGGTTCTTTCTTTGGCGCCATATCAACCATGAGGATGAATGTTAAAGAGTATAGAGTTTGTCCTTATTTATACAAATTAAAATAACTCTTCACATTCCTCATTGGAAACCGCTTACTCGGGAAGATGAAGATACATTTGAAAGTTATAAAGAAGAAAATGTATTGTGACGGTTAAGCGTTGACCGACATTATTTTTTCTCTCTTGAACTTTACGCTGACTGTTGGATATCCCCGCTCTTACGCGGATGACTGTTGCGTATCCCGAATTTTGCGCTCATCAAATCTCAACTTTTACGCTTCTGTTCAAAGTGTTTCAAATTTTGGAGACATTTGAAAACTTTGAAGGGGGTCTTGTAGGAGCGTAAAAAGTACTTCAAAGAAAGAGTCATCTCATTCGTAAGTGGCCTGCTTTACGCCTAACAGAACGGGTAATTTCTTTACGCCCAAGACAAGGCTAATTGTATTACACCTAAGCAGATTGATCATTTTACGCTTGGGTCTACACCGGTGATTTTACGCCAAGGACTGAGCAGCCTCTTTCACGCTGGACAAAAGCTATCAAATCTTGCATTTAATGCAGACTTTGACATGAAGATATCAATGATGGCATTTACCACAGAATTCAATGGAATTTGTCTCATACAAAGACCATTGTTATCGTTTATAGAGATCGAGCTACTTTATGCTCACCGAATGGTTTCTTTTACGCATGGAGTTTTACATGAGTCCTTACGCTCATAAAAAACAATGTGTGCGTGAAGTCTATTTGAGCCATTTTACGCTCAAGGTTATTCAATAACCACTTCACGCCGGAAACCTATGACAGAGCTAGTTTACGCTCATCTTTTTACCCCCTATTCGTTCTGGCCAGTTTGGAACGTGGTGTGCCTACGTGGTCTTCATGCCACATATTTCGAAGAACGTGTGTACATGTATCCTATTCTTACTGAAATGATGGGACACATGTCAGCATATACAGAGGATGACTCTGATTGTGGACGACAGTTGTTAGCGTAAAGACAGATTTTGATGCCCTTTTATGCACAGAAGCCCCAGTCTATAAATAGACTCATTTTTTTCTTATACAAGGCACAGAGAGAGACAGGAGAGAATACAGAGATCAGAGCTTCAAGATTTTGATTTTCTAGAGCATCCTTCTTCAACTTTCCTTCCAGAACAGAGTGAAGCAAAGCAGGAAAGCATTCGGCCTCGCCATCAGTGCCCAACTGCGTCGATACCTTTCTGGTGCATTAGTTCTTCCAAATTGTTCTACTTCAAGCAGTGATCTTCATCATCATCATATGGTCCAAGGAACAAAGTGATCATTTACGAATCAGACTTCCATAGCAATACTTTCCCAGAATCAAATTTGTACTTCTTGTACTTTCTTCTTGTTTTTGTTTTCAAAAGCCAATTCCTCCCAGGCATTTTGTTAAGCGAAACAGAGACCATGAGAAGAATTATCCGACTCACGATTTGGAGTTAGCAGCTGTGGTGTTTTCACTCAAGTTGTGGAGGCATTATTTATACGGGGATCGGGTA
Source organism: Iris pallida (assembly GCA_029216955.1). Classification (NCBI taxonomy): domain Eukaryota; kingdom Viridiplantae; phylum Streptophyta; class Magnoliopsida; order Asparagales; family Iridaceae; genus Iris; species Iris pallida. The sequence continues at coordinate 27,253,436 of JANAVB010007399.1, forward strand.
GAGATCTATACTGATCATAAGAGTTTGAAATACGTGTTCACGCAGCGAGATTTGAACATGAGGCAAAGAAGATGGTTAGAACTGCTGAAGGATTTTGATTTAGATCTTCAGTATCATCCAGGCAAGGCGAATATAGTTGCAGATGCACTGAGTAGGAGAGACAGTGCCTTTATCTTGACCTCGCAGAAGCATATTTTAGAAGACCTTCAGAGTATAGAAATCGAAGTAGTTTTGCCAAGGGATATAGGAAGAATGACCAGTATACAGATTCAGTCAACCTTAGTAGAGAGGATAAGGACAGCACAAGCAGGAGATCCGCAGATTCAGAAGTTGCGGTCGGAGTGTGAATCAGGCCGTAGGAAGGAGTTAGTGATTCATGAAGATGGTACGCTCAGGTTTGGAAACAGACTCTGTGTACCAAGTAGAGACCTTCGGCCAGAAGTTATGTCCGAAGCTCATAGTTCTATTTACTCCATTCATCCAGGAGGAACGAAGATGTATCGAGATATCAGGCAGTTCTTTTGGTGGAATGGCATGAAAAAAAGATAGCGAGATTTGTATCCAAGTGTCTGGTATGTCAGCGTGAAAGCCGAGCAGCAGAGACCAGCGGGATTGCTACAGCCGCTTCCTATCCCAGAATGGAAATAGGAGCACATCACGATGGATTTTGTGATCGGTTTACCTAGATCCCCGACTGGTAAGAATGCAGTCTGGGTAATAGTAGATCGACTCACGAAGGTCGCTCATTTCCTTCCCTTCCGAGTTGGACAGACTACTGAGCAGTAAGCAGAAATGTACATGAAGCAGATAGTAAGGCAGCACGGTATTCCAGTTAGTATAGTATCAGATCGGAATACGCAATTTACTTCCCATTTTTGGCAGAGCTTACACCAAAGTTTTGGAACCAAGTTAAGATTCAGTAATACTTATCATCCACAAACTGACGGGCAGTCAGAAAGAACCATTCTGACGTTAGAAGATATGCTATGGGCGTGTACCTTGGATTTTGGCGGATCTTGGGAGGAACACCTTCATCTAGTGGAGTTCTCCTATAACAACAGCTATCAGGCTAGCATTCAGATGGCCCCGTTCGAAGCATTGTACAGAAGGAAGTACAGGTCCCCTTTGGCATGGGACGACGGAGAACGAAAGTTGTTGGGCCAGAGATGATCACGCAGACTGTGGAGATAGTTAAGTTAGTCGAAAGCGCTTCGAGTTGCACAGGACCGACATCGTCATTGGGCAGATCAGCATCGTAGGCCTCTAAAGTTTAGAGTTGGCGACCAAGTGTTTCTGCGGATTTCGCCTACTCGGGGTATCAGGTTCGGAACCCGAGGAAAGCATAGTCCAAGATACGTTGGTCCTTTTAAGATTCTCGCTCGGGTAGGCGATGTGGCTTATCGACTTGCCCTTCCGCCTTCGTTAACTGGCATACATGATGTGTTTCATGTGTCCCAATTACGTGGGTATGTCCCGGATCCGAGTCATGTCCTCGATCATTCTGAGTTAGTCGTTGGTACCGACCTAACTTACGAGGAACAACCCGTGTCTATTTGGACCGCGAGAGAAGGTACTCAAGAATCGGACGATAAGCCTTGTCCGTGTTTCTTGGAACCATCACTTCGGAAGAGTCAACCTAGGAGCGCGAGGACGAGATCAGATCTCGGTATCCGCATTTGTTTGACTAATGGGTATATTTTTACGCTTTAATGACACGATTCTATGCTTATCTGCACCTGCTTGTCTTGCACTTGTGATGTATGATAATAACTGCTATGATAGTTAACTTGTATATGATTGTGTCTTGCTTGCCATGATTTTACTATCCTGTCTTGGCTGGAATTCCGAGGACGGAATTTTTCTAAGAAGGGTAGAGATGTCACTCCCCGATCCTGGAATACGTATTTTAATACGTAAACCGATAAATTGTATTTACCTTGTATTTATACGAATTTATTATGCGGTATTTCTTCATGCATTTTCCAAAAATATTCGACAAAATATTATTTCATAATTTATTTTCTGCATTTGGGCCTACAGTTTTGGCTCATTTGGGTAACCTATTCTTGGTTCACCAATGGTTCATCATGAACCCTCTGGTTCATCATGAACCTATGGGTTCAAGATTCTATATAATAACTCATCATCTCTCTCCTCTCATTTATTTTCTCTCATTTATTTCCTCCACCAACCAAGGCAAGTGCCAACTTGCTCAAGAGATGGATCAATAAATTTTTGTTAATGTTTCTTACAAAATTTTTGTCAAAAATGTTCTTCTCCTCATTCTATACTAGTTTAGAACTTGAAATTTTCTATTTGAAGCTTTAATTTTTGTAGATCTAAGTTTTAATCATTTCGGATTTTCTTGGTTTTGATCTAGCAAACTTTATTACTTTCAAGTTTTGTTTTGAGTGTTCCATGTTGTAGAAAATTTTGTTCTACCCCATTTTGACCTATAGAAGTCCCAATTTGGGCTTAGGATGAGGATTTTGTGGTCCTTAGAAGTTTTAGGGCTCATGGTGTTCTTGCTCTCAGCCAAGAGGAAGGAGATGACCCTGTAGCAGCTTGGGCGTGCTGCCCGCTTGACCCCAGCGCTTTTTAGCGATGGGCGCAGCTCTCTCGTGGCCCAGCGCCTTTTGGCGCTAGGAGCCTGACCCATCCCTGCGCGCTTGATCCCCTGCGCGCTCTGATCCCCTGCGCACTTGATCCCTGCACGCTCTGATCCCCTGCGCGCTTGATCCCTACGCGCTTGATCCCCTGCGCGCTTGATCCCTGCGCACTTGATCCCCTGCGCGCTTGATCCCCTGCGCGCTCTGATCCCTGCGCGCTTGGACTCCTGCGCGCTTGGACCCAGCGCACTCTGACCCAGCACACTCTGACCTGGACTCCCCTATTTTATATTTATTATATATATATATATATATATATATATATATTATATTGCTTATATATGTAAATGTTTGTGTGCTATATATCCTTACGCCTTTTGTCCTGAGCATGATATGAGCACTAATGTGACCCCGGTGAACAAAGTGTTCCTACCTGATACATGTACCTGAATGTCCCAGTTCTTGTTCATGCTCGACAAATGACTCGTAACTCCATGTGACGTATTTGCAATGATGCATTACACTAAGGAGGGTAGAACATATTGACATACTGATTGACATGGGTCCTCTCTTGGGTACTCGTACTTGAGTACAACTTTTAGGAGGATAATCATGCAGGCCACAGCATGTGAGTCCAAGATTTCACCTAGGGTTAAACTAGGCAACTAAATATACTAGATGCATAGGGAGGGCAAATCCCGAGATCGTGTTATACCGCCGCCTTGAGATATTGTCTCAACGTGCCGGCTGGTCTCTACGGATAGTGTGTCATCTGCAACGAGTGGATGACTGTATCCGATTAATTCCTGCTATATATTATATGTCTTGTCAAGGTGTCCTCACGAGGGACCTGTGCTCAATGATATCTGTCTACGCGAACCCCTGGGTTGGCTAGCCTTGCTGGAAAGATACGATCTGAGGATTTCTAATAACATGACGCGAGGATAACCTCGTCCCACTAGAAACTCGTAGACTTGATTGGCCATGGAAAAACGACTTGCTTGTAACCTATTACCTTCCACGAATAACTGAGGGAGCGGACTGTTATGATACGTGATCCAACCCATGTTCTTGTTTGATTATTGGGTTGGTTATCGTACTATGACAGGCTGTGGACCGAAGTTATGAACGGAAGACTTATTCTGGTTGTGAAGTGTCACTTCTGTGAATGACTGAGGAACATGGTCTATCATGGTACGTGATCCAACCCATGTTCTTGTTTGATTGTTGGGTTGGTTATTGTGCTATGATAGGCTATCGACCGAAGTCACGATCAGGAGATTTTATTGTTTCCACCTTTAAACTTATGTGAAAGTTATAGAGTATGACACGTCCCGACTCCATGCGGCACCTTTTGTCTTTGTTTGGTTGTAAGGGTGCCATATGGGTTCGAGGATGTTGCGCTACCCTATAATAGTAGCATAAGTATTGCTATTATCAATCATTCTATTAACTGGGTTTTAATCTTAACTCTTGTGCCCCTTTGGCGGTACTTGCTATTCGGGCTGACCCCGCTGGTTTTGTTTGGCCAGATCTCGTAGCAGAGCCGGAGGATACGATCTTCCTTCCTGACATCCATGGTGCATACTAGGAGCATGGCGGTTCGGGGACTCGAGTGGGTTTCTTCTCCACCACTCCTGCCTTTACTTTGTGCGGCGTTTAGCCACCGGCACCTGTTAGCCGGATTACTTGATATTTTGTGTCAGTACAGAATTGTAAATAAACGGACTGCAGCTGTGTATAATTTTGTACTCCTGACTCTCTGAGATAGCTAAATTATAAAGTTAGCCTCTCATGATCATTTTGATGAAGCGTCGGGGATGCCTTACTGCTTTATCTTTAATGTTCATTTAATTGCTGATGTGACTTGATTGATTGAGACATAGAACTCTGTGGGACCATAGGAGACTTGATTGTAGCACATACCCCCTAGTCTCTCGACAGCCACGATCGCTGTATGACGTTACGTACCACATATGGAGTAGCTGGCCTAGTCCGTCTTCGTACTTCGGTACTGGGGCGTGACAGTATCCCTTCTGACTTGATGAGTAGCCCACAAAAATACATTAACTGCTTGTGAATCTAGCTCTCACCGTCGATCTGTAATCTCTTATGAAACATGTGCATCCCGTACCCAGTGTAAGGGCACGAGACCGTGGGTACGTCCAGCCTATGCCGCATTGTCGGCGGTGGAACGCTGTCCTAGGTCATAAACATCTAACACAGTATAAATGTACTTGTACAATATACTCTCGAATCGGAGGGCATCTCAAAAGATACAACTCAATCACATAAACTAGAGGTAGATAAATGGCACGATGAGATAGATATAAAATCTACAGAGAGATACAACCAGAATATGAAATGAGATTAAGTGTTATCATACAATAACATCTAAAAATTCAATCTCAAGGACAACAAAAATAAGATAGATAAAATCCTAACAAACTAGTTCATGAACTAAGGTAGTCTCCTCAGTACAACTGGATCCTCCTGACGGTCCAAGTCGCAAGTGGCGTCTACGTCAGCTCCAAAGGGTAGTGCAAGAGTCCTCCAAGTTATCTGTAATATTTTGTCAACGGGTCCAATCAGGACAGGAACGAACACAAATCTCTGAATACAGTTCCATCACATGGCAGTAAATATAGAACAAGCAGTAGAATAAAATACATGAATTTTAGAGAGATGTACATGAAGAACATGAAATACATAAAACTCCGTAGAGAGGGATGTACATGAACAGTTAAAATAGACAAATCTGAGTACATGAAAGTTGTATAGAAAATAAGAACTGTAAGTAATATAAGTGATTTAGAGCACAAGATGGTTATATAATCGGGTTAGGTTTGCACATGATTATTCTAAGGTAACTCCATTATATGTGAAGGTATAACAGACATGTACATGATTACACTAATTGGGAATTAACCACAAAACCACTTCTACTCACCCCTACCATAACCAATACACAAGGATCTGGTCAAGTTACGTTATGTACATGATAGTTAGTTTTATATGAAGCACATGTGAACATGAGAGTACATAAGAGCACATGAGTGTACATGAAGAGATACGAGTACAAGGAGTACATGACGCACATGATAAAGTACATGAACATGAAATACTCGATGCACCCGCTGGGGGATAACATCTCATAAAAAGATCCATATAGTACCAATCCGTGATAACGATGTGTCAGCATCAAGTAAAGTAGTCTAAAGCAAGCAATATAGATACTATCATGAATAAAAAAGATCAAAAATGTACTCGCCTGATAACCTTAACAACTGATATGTAGAGATGTCTAAACTGGAGTCACATAGTCCTATTTAGAGCAATACAGGTTACAAAGAGTTCAAATTATAATAATTAAAGTTTACAATGCAATCTACATAATACTAGGCCTCTCTAGGTTAAAAGTTAACCCTTGGTCAACTCTTAGTCAAACTAGTCAACATTAGGGTTTGGTCAACTGCTAGTCAAAGGGGCAACTCTATCTAAGCTAGTCATAATTCTAACCCAGACCCCATACTCTAGGATACCTAATTAGTACTATATCATATACATATATATCATGCATGATTCAACAAACCACATATACTATGGTATCCCAAAATCACTATATCATCTATAGATACTATCCACTTACCCTTAGCCCATATCTCAATACCTTAATTATTAGTTAATACCTTAGTTAGGGTCAATACTGAAGGTATTAGCCACAATAGCTAATATTACCAAGTATTATACATATATCTTACATCTCTGCTAGTTACCATACTAGGATTACTTAGCCAATTTATCCTTTATATATATACATGAATGTATCCAATGCCTATACATATACCATTACCTTACCTACTCATACATATACCAATATACCTTTTACCATCATCAAACATTATTTTACCCATATTATATACATATATCCATATATCCTATATAGACCCATATCGCTAACTTATCCATTACTATATCTCATACATGTTTGTCTATACTTATTGTCACGACCCGCACCCGGATATATGGATACGAATACGTAGACGACGCCCAGCCTACGCCAGAGTATCGGCGGTAGAACGCTGTCTAGTACCCAAAAATGTACACTACGTCTATAAGGCCTATAACTACAAATATACTCGTCACGTCACACAGCTGGGATGATAAGACAAGAAAGAAACTAAAGCACAAGAACAACTAGAAAATACTAGAAGGAATCATAAGACAGAAAATAAAGAAGGAAAAAAGACGAACTAAGGATAATACCAGGCACTCACATGAAGAATAGTGAGATCCACCTCAGCTAGCAACATCATGAAGTCCACTAATGGTATAACAACTCCTAAAATATTATCAACGGTTCCTGTCAAAAAAATGAGCAAGTACAAGCTATAACAGCAGTTCCATGTGAATTGACAAATTCTATAAGAGATAGTATAATGAACTACAAGACAAGATATAGAAGACTTGGGAACCGTTCGGAAGCTGAGTTACAACCCTTAAACCAAACAAGGAGGCTCGGGTGTAACTCTTCTCTTGAACAAAGCTTAGTCTCCAATCAAGGTACAATATAATGGCATATAGAACATGTGAGTAATCTGATATCATAGCATGGTGAGAAAGTACTGAATGTAGAACAGAACAGGATATATGATAAGATAAATTAATATAAAATGTGCCCGATTATTATAGCCTAATGTGATCGGTATGGGTCAAGAATCAGGCTTCCAGCCGACGGCTACAAGTACGTGGACTCGGTCCGGCCGGGATGGTAAGCTATGGAGCAAGTAGTAGCACAGGCAGGCTATACCCATCGTGAGGTGAGGTTAAGCTATGATACAAGTAGTAATAAGGTGGGCATTGATCACACTATCTATAATATTCCCCATCCCGAGTAGTATACGGATCCAGACATAGCACGTCATGGCACGAGATTCCCTAAGAAGGTAGCTACTCTTCTCAGGAATCGGTGTCAATACAAGTACAAGAACATCGAGCAAGTACCAGTATCCAAGAAAATCCAAGAATGACATCTCATGACAGGAATTCGGTATACTACTAGTACGTGACACGTGACTAAGAATCAAGTAAGACACTAGACTGAATCGGATATAGCAGATATCAAGATAATGAAACTATCAGTGAATGTACCGCCTGCGGTCTTGAGCTGTCAAAGGGGGTCGATGCTCAGAGGATGCCACAGACCTAAAGGTAAGATATACATAAGCTAATTAGGGTTCAACAGTGTTAGGCTTAATTTATAGTATAAGCTACGTAATCTAGGTCAGACTCAGCCAACTAAGTCAAATTAGGTCACACTGAGTCACACTAGGTCAAACTAGGTTACAAAAGTCAAACCAAGTCAAACTAGATCAAATTGGGTCAATGGTTGACTACAGTTGACTTTTGGTCAACTGGTCAATTATGGTCAACTCTAGGTTAAACTAGGTCAAATGTTGACTATACTTTGACGTTCAGTCAAAGAGTAAACTATGGTCAAACAGGGTCAAGGCTAGTCTCTATAAACATCTACAGGGTCAACCCATTCAATTTCAGTGATTGTGAAATCACCGGAATCGATGGAATCAAAATACCACAAAAGGAGAAGGATTATAATAATAGGGTAAAAATTTACAGATGTGTCGGATGGTGAAACAACCATCACCAACGTGTCCAGAATGGTCAAATCAGCTAGGATAGCCTGTCCAAAAGTCTAATTTGGATACAGGAGCAAAACGGTAATTTTGGACCAAATGGTGTATTGGACCTACTTTGCACCGAAAATATGCCGAAATAAAAGTACACAAAATCTAACAATTATATGTCCCGAATCCAGAATGACGATACGAACCCAACGGTATATCCGGAATTGGATTTCGATGAGCCGAACTCAAATGACCCGCTGACCCGGATATTGGTATCCGACTTGCACCGAAATGTATGCCGGAACCAATGTCCACTAAAACCTAGCAAATTATATGTCAACGAATCCAGAATGACGATACAAACTCAACGGTATATCCGGAATTGGATTCCGATGAGCCAAACTCAAATGACCCGTTAACTCAGAAAGTGGGACCCGCTTTGCACCGAAATGCGTGCCAGGGCCCACGTTCTCCAAATCAAGCAAACTTTATGTGAAAATATGCCAGAACGATGCCACAATCTACTGGCGGTGTCAAAAATTGAATCCGGAGACCGGGTTCAAAAGTGGAATTTTACAAGTGCAACACTAAGAATTCGAACGGCCAACTTTGGCGTCGAATTCGACCGACCTAACAAGCTCAAACTGAAATAAAATCTAAAGGGGGCAGGAAGAGGGTTATACTAGCTGTACACAGAAACTAGTAGCATGCCAACCGGAGTTGCGACGGAGGAGATACGAGTCGACGAAGTCGGCTCCACAAATCTGTCCAAAATACACAATTAAAACGGCCAACTTGGTGGCCGGTTTTGATCTATCAAACGACGAAATTAACGGATGACATTTGAGAGGGATGAAGGGGTATATATCGAAATTGTGACGGAGCAAAGAGTTCAACGATCCAACGGTTGGATTGTCCAGAAAATACGTACGAAGTCGCTATTTGAAACACAATTTTGAGTTCGATCCCGCGTGCGTCACGCCGGGATTTCGTGCAAAATGCACAAAACGCCTAGGCGGCGCGTCCCGGAGGACGATAGCCGCCATGGGGAGGTGCAGCGGTGGTGTGCCTAGCCGAAGGTTGCCTCGGGGGCGCACGGTGGCCGGCCACGGCGGTGCGCGACGGCGGCGGTGGCCGTACGGCGCGCACTGCAGCTGCTGCTGCTGCACTGCGTGTTGTCACAGCTGCTGCTGCTGCTGTTGTATGGTACGGCGGCGGGCCAGGCGGGCGGCACGTTTGTCGGTGGTGGTGTGTGGTGGCGGCGAAGTGGTGGTGAAGGGCTGGTGGTTGTTGAAGAGGGTGATGGGAAAATAATAAGGAGGAGGATGATAATGATGAAGAATGGAGAAGGAGGAGGAGATGGGTAGTCGGCCATGGGCTGGTGGCTTTTCTCAGGAGGAGGAGGAGGAGGGAAGTGGGGAGTGCTCGGCCAAGGGGTCGGCCAAGAGGGAGCTGGTGTATGGGAAGGAGAGGAGTATGAGAGTTAATATATATAATATATATATATATATATTAATATAATATATATATATATATATATATATATATATATATGTGTGTGTGTGTGTGTGTGTGTGGTATTAAATAATAGAGTGAGAGATGTTTAGATATTAGAGAGAGAGAGAGATATTTATAAAGAGAGAAAGAGAGAGAGGGGGGTGTGTAGGTCGGCCACAATGGGGGAGGGGTGTGCTGGGATGGGGATGGGTGTGTGTGTTTGAATATTTTTAAGGAGAGAGAGAAGAGATATCATATATATATATATATATATATATATATATATATATATATATATATATATATATATATATATAATGAGATATTGTATATGTATAGAAATATTTAGAGTAGAGGAAAATATCTGTGGGGTGTGGGCAGTCATGATGGAGGACAACATGGAGCTGGGGTTGGGTTCAGTGGAGCCGGGTTGGGCCAAAATGGACTAGATGCAATAAATAAATTATTTTTAAGTATTTATAATCATGGGTAAATAAGTAGCATGTGGGGCTCAAATAAATGGGACACAAGTGGCAGGCGGGTAGTAGGCTTCATGTGGGTCATGTCCCTATTTGGGGTCGACTAGGTTAGGTCGATGTCGGGTCCCGAAATTAAATTGGAAATTAAATCAGGTTTCACGGTAGATAATTAATTGGCCTAATTTGACCCGAAAGTTGTACGAAGGAAATGGAGCACAAAATGGAGTGTCTGAGTGGGACACGAAGGTCATGGGTGAAGAGCATCTCGAGTAGATCAGGCATGACAAGTTGGTTCTGAGAAAACAACTGGTCTGGTGCTCCTAAATTAAAAGTCATGGTAATGTACAAACGATGATCAAGGAAAAGAATGGGAAATCAATTATTAATTAAATGGTCTAAATTGACCCAAACTTGCGCAAAGCGAAAAGAGTACAGGAGAACAAGTTGGAATGGGACATGATATATCAACGTGAAGGTAATCTCGTCTACTTCAAACTTCAAGAAGAAAGTTTTCAGAGACTGGCATCCCTGATGCTCTAGAAATTTAAGTCACGGTAAAGAGCATTAATGATCAAAAATTAATTATATAGAAATGAATTATTGAAAATAATTTATTAAAAATTCGAAAAATAATTCGGGAAATTCAGGGGGCTTACACTTATCTATGGTGCTTGGTTACTTCCTTACTCATATACTATATATATATATATAATAATATATTATATAATATATATAATATATTATATATATACACCATACATGTCATAGTACACCAAGATACTAATATACCATATCCACATGGTATAATATACCCCTTATACTATACGTAAAATATATATTTATATCCCTATGTATCCTATAATATTTGTATCTATATGATACATATATGAAATACATATGTGATATTGTATCATTGTTATTCTATGCATATCCATGAGTTACCTTGCTACTAAGGTATTTACCTTTATCCTTAGAATTATTTTAATTACCTATACATATACATATACACTTATATACGTATATAGATAGCATATCCTTAGGATACCATGTTCTGCCTAATACTTGACATATTATATACCATGATATGTCATGATACCTTAATTCATTAAGTATCCACATTTTTACACCATGCCTTGGCTACCTTACCTATACCCTATGTAACATAACATGTATTCTAGTATCTTATTTCTATATGTACATATACCTATAGATCTACATTTGATCTTCGATATTATATTGTAACACCCCAGTCCCAAAATACGTAGGACTAGGCATCCGAAATATGCCAGCTACATGCATACGAAGAATACTCCAAATGTGGAATCTTCGTACGCATACATAAGCTGTAAATACTAAATCACAGGCCAATCACAGATAACTATATCTCATCCATAAAATCACAAGAGAAAATAATAGTCCAGACAGTATCAAATAAAAGAGTCAAAAGATAGATAATCTGGTGGAAACAAATCCACTACCAAACAGCTATGAATATAATCTAAGATACTGGAGTCCAACTTCAAAAATAAATAAAAGATACAAGTAAGGAAAGGATCAGACATCGTCAGAGGGTAAGACAGCCTCGGTAGAAAATGTAGGAGCTAAACCGAGTCCGTACTCCTGGGGCAATCCTGACCATCTACACCTGGAGAGATCACCAGGTCCTCAGCGGGACATAACAAGATATAGAAAAACATGCCATATAAACTGAATATAAACTGCTCATAATAATCTGGATCATAACATGGTCAACACTTTATCATCGAAGCAGTGAACCATACCTACAACCAAACAAGGACAAGGTGTGGCACACTAGTTCGTAACAAAATAGTGTTCCAAGCCATGAACGGTATAGTACACAACCATATGGAAAAGTATATACACCTACGGATAAAGGTCGCCTAACCATTCTAAGTGGAATACATTTTAAGAACAGTTCATGGTCGCGTGACTACCGGGTAATGTCAAGAAAATACCAATGCAGTACAGTACCTCAGTAGCGAGTCACAACACCATATACTATTCCTCAGTATCGATCGAGTCTATAGCATATAGTACCTATCGTTCCTCAGTAGCGAGCGAGTCTACGATAGATAGGGTGGTAGTCAACTTCCAACCATGTTCTCCCACCCAATGCTAACTCATAACTGCTAAGTCTTCTAGCATGCAACTCTATTAGCAGTTATTTCCTAACGCACGTCCTCACGTATCGGTGGCCAACGAACAAGTCCGAGACCTATATGAGACTCATGACTAGTATAGCACATGTGTCAAGGCCAATAAATATATCACAACATAGGGCAGTCTTCTTAACTTTAAGTCGATGCATAATAAAGTAATAGGAATAAAACTAAACAGTTAAATAAAATATATCAAGGAAAAAAACGACAATAAGTAAGAAAAAAACTAACTCAGCATGCTAAATGACAGTAAATAAGCAGAATATAATGGCAAGGTATCTTGCCTGAGGGTGGTGCAAGATATAGCAAAATCCAACAGTCAGAATCGTCAACATGAAAGTCAAAATCCACAAAGAGCTTCGGATGTTGAAACAAACATCAAGAACGTGTTTGGTATAAAAGACATGTCCAGGAAACGCCTGTCCAAAAGTCAAATTTTGGAACAGGGGCAAAATCATAATTTTGGGTCAAAACGATGTCCGTCGTTAGACCCATTTTGCACCAAAATATGTGCCAATATCTACGGTCTCTAAAGTCATCAAACTACATATCTACGGATCCAGATTGAGGAGATGAACCCAACGGTATGTCCAATTTTAGATTTCGATGAACCGTGCACAAATTTGCCCGTTAGAACGGATCGTGGGCCAGCCAAATAGGCGTTTCGGTCGACCTTCTCAGATTCAGACCAAACTTGGCGTATAGGACCAAAAAATGGTACGATCCTGATGGCGCAAGTTTCGTGTTGATCTGACAAACGTGTACAAAGTTACGGACTAGTTTGCAAAGTGTCGATACGGGGGTATCTTGACGGGTACGCACCGATTTTATCGCGCACGCACAACGAAGTCGAGTTCCGTCAGTTCTCACACGTCGACAACATTCGAACGCGCCTTTCGATGCTTACGGATCGCGACCAAGTCACTCGGTTTATCGGGACGGATCCCGTATCGAGAAATTTCTAATTTTTCTAAACTGTTTTTAGTGGAGGTTTTCTTGATTTTTAGGAACTAATTTCTTCATGCACAGTTAATAAAATTCAAATCTACAAAACAAGTTTTGATCTCCTATATGTTATCTTTGACCATGTTAAATTAGTTTCTACAAAATCTTAAAGTACAGAACGAAAATTGGCCGACAAGTTGGTGTTTACAACAGTTTTAAAAGTTTTAGAAAAGTGGTTTTTCTCCAACTTTGTCTCGATTTTCGAGCAAGTTGGATGACCATGTCAAAATCCATCAGGGGGTTCTCGAAGAGGGTCATATGGGATTTCTATACAAATTTACGGATCTAAGAACGGATTAGAATAGAGAGAAACTACTCGTTGAAGTCGGGTACCTTAAAGTGTATTACTGCTGTTGTTGTCTTTGTTGTCGATGTTGCCATTGTTTGGCGCGAGACGAGGCTGCGAGCTCGGACGAGGGAGGTGCGGGGACTCGCCGGGAGAGGGGGAGGAAGGAGGAGAGAGTGGAGATGAATATTGGGTTTTAGGGTTTACTTGGCGGCATATAGATGTATAGAGAGAGAGAGAGGATGTAAGGTCGGCAAGCTTTATATATAAGCTTGGGGTCGGGCCCCTCCCTCCCCTTGTAAAGATGTTGCAGTTGCTGCTGCGGTTATTCATTATGTGTGGGTGGTGGTCGGTTTCCCATGGTGGGGCCGACCACCCATTATTATTATTATATTATTTATTTCTTCTTTCTTTTTCTTTTTTTTCTCTTTTATGGATATATATAGATACATTTATATATATATATATATATATATATATATATATATATATATATATATATATACAATATTGAATCCCCATAAATCTAAAATAATAAAAAAATATTATCTATCCATTTATAATCTATTTAAACATATTTACATATATTTTTAAATTCTTTTGACAATAAAAATAAAAACTGATACTAGTAACTTAATAATAACAACTATATTATTTAATCCTAACAAAAGAACATTAATAATAATAAAAAATATAAAATAATCAAATGGTGGCTTTGGTGGACTTATACCACACACCCTTATTTGGGTCCAGAAAATTGTACAATTATTGGAACACATTATTAAATATAATATACTAATATTTGTAAATAAACATTTAATTAGAAAAATACATCAAGTCTTAAAATAATTTAAGAAATATTTGCACACACAAAATATGTCTACATGGCCATCTTTGGTCACATCACATGCTTACTTGGGCCTGGGTTTGGTCAGGCCCAGTTGGGCTGGTTTGGTCCAACCGGATCATCTAAAAATCAATATAATAAATAATATCTAATTAAAGTATTTGCAATGAATCAACTCACAACTCGGCCTGGTTTTTCTAGTTTGGGCATCACCATGGCTAGGCTTCCCCTAGCATAGCTAGTACACTAGTCAAGGCACACTACTACAACTTCCGTGCCAAAGTTCGTGGTCGTCTTGAGCTCCAAAACACAACAATGGTTAAGGCCATCTTTAATAATTAATAAAAACCATAAATAGCATACATTATTTTTAAGTCTTTTTTAAAAAAATTAGGGGTTTTACATATATGCATAAATATGTATCCTAGGTTACCTACAATTGATACCAAGATATTTATATCCTTACCATATGACATGTATAGTTATATATTATAGCATATTTTTACCTATATACCTATATATCAATATATCAATATACCCTTTTATTCCATTACTTGTCAAAATTATCCTAGGATATCCTATGCTTACCATACCCTACCAATCATACACACATGGACTCACTCATCCAACTCTTAGCATTTGACATCTTGGTATTATCTATTACCTAGTTCTAATACCCAATATCTTAGTATCTTGACCAATATTTATCCTCTCATAAACTTATCCAACTAACTCAAATACTAATACTTGATACCAAATAAGATACCTTACTCAAGTCCAATACTCACTTATCATTACTCATGGTACTTGAGTGTCACGATACCAATATTCTCATGGTACCCAAGTATTACACAAGTACCTTGCCCATAACTTTAATACCTTGACACATAACTTATCTATAATGGCTTACTTGATAACCATTTGTATCAATATTAACACACACTAACTAACACATATTACCTAACAATAATATGTATGTGTGTGTGTGTGTGTGGTGTGTGTGTGTGTGTGTGTGTGTGGGTGTGTGTGTGGTGTGTGTGTGTGTGTACTGTATCATACATATTCTTGATAACCTATGATACCTACATTCACTTGATATCCATACTACATAGGCTCATAGGATACAAAATGTCTATGTCGTATAGTCAGTTTTCTACTTAAAACCAATACTACACCTATTAGATCTATTCACTAAATTCAAGGATTAAAGTATGTCGTAGCCCTTCATATTATATTTCCAAAACTTCAAACGGATCGCATTTTTATGTCTGAAAGCTCCCGAATCGCGAAAACACCTAAACACGTTCGTCTTTCGGACAGCTGATACTCAAACAGTTTTACAGAAAGTTATAGAACAAATTTGGCATATTCATATATATTTGGAAATCTAACTTCGATACGGTTCTTTTAAAAAAATGAAAGATTAATCAGAGTCTTGAGCTAGGAGTTATGATATTTCTAAGTTGCTATGGCTACTAAAAATGTGGATGAATATTATGACAAATTTGGATTGTTTGGACAAAAGAAACATATGTATATACCCAAATCTAACCATGTATATCATGAGATACCATGACAACACCACGTATCCTATTTAGGACACATACATCCAATCTCGACTCAAAAAGGATACGAAAGTTCCTTTGGGGACACGTATCGAACACTTGGTGGTCACAAATTCGATTTTCCCCAATTTATATCAAAATAAAATGGGAAAAACCTTCAAATAGGAAGAGGAGAGCCTCAACTCCTCTATAATGGTACCCTAATGCAAATGGGGTCCTAAATGAATGTAGTTACTACTAAAATAAAATGAAGGGTTTAGAGAGCTCATACCAAAAGGGAGATGGATTTCCAATGTAAAATTCCTAGATCTAGATCTCCACCAAGCTTCAAGGCTCCAAATCCTTCCAATCCCTTCTTAGCTAGCCAATAGAGGTTTCTCCTCTCCAAGGGGAAGAGAATAAAATAAATTTGGCTCAATTTGGAGAAAATTTCGGTGTAGGAGCAATTTGGGAAAAAAAGCTTCTAAATTATGGCTTGAAATGAAAATGGAAAGAGGAAGAAGATGAAGTGAGACTTTAATAGGAAGGTCGGCTGCCATTTGGTGTTAAATTTAGGGTTTGGTTAATTAGGAAAGGTCCACTACACCCCTCCCTTTAGTTATGACAAGTTATGGATTGAACCTCCCTTCCTAATTAGGTGTTTAGTCAAGTTTTCTAACTAAATCTTCTAATCTAGCCAGAGACTAACTAAAGGTCATTTAGTCTAGTCCTAATCATCTAGTTGGATGGTAATAAGTTAGTTTAGGTACTCTAGGATCACTAACCATTATTCTAGTCAAAGGCTAACCATTAGTCATATTCAATAATAACACATATGCACTATTAATTATTTAGATAATTAATCAAAATATAAAATTCTAGTTTTGAAAACTAATTTGTCACTCAAGATATAATGTGAAATCACCCTAATAACATTAAGTATGAAAAAGTCAAAAATACCCATGTTTCGAAAAATAGTGGTTACACATCCAAACACTCTGGGTGGAACACTAAAAACATTCGAGCCCAAGAGCATCTCATATGGTGTCTTCATCCTTAATACTCTTGATGACATCCTGTTGATTAGATAAGCTGCTATCATAATTGTCTCACTCCATAAGAACTTAGGCACATTCATCGTCGACATCAAAGAACGTGCTACTTCTAGCAGATGTCTATTCTTGCGTTCAGCCACCCCATTCTGAGCAGAAGTGTCTGAATAAGTAGTTTGATGAAGATTTCTCTGACTAGAGATGAAAGTAGCAAATTTCTTGTTGGTGTACTCGGTCCTATTACCTGTTCGAAGAATCTTCATATGTACTCCAAACTGGATCTTCACATATGTCGAAAAAATCTTGAAAACATTTGTATACCTAAGATTACTGCTTCATCATGTAGATCCAGGTCATACGTGAGTAGCAATCAATAAAAGTAACAAATTATCTGAATCCACTGATAGAAATAGTAGGACACGGTCCCCAAACATCAGAATAAACAAGTGCAAATGGCTCAAAACTTCGAAGATGACCATTTTATAAGTAGAACGTGTATGTTTCCCAAGTTCACAAGCATTACAAGATAACCTTCATTTGTCTACTTAATTCATCATCTCAGGTTCTAACTTATTCAAACTATCAAAAGATAAATGCCCCAATCTGCAATGTTGAAGTATTGCTTCTACCTCTGGTCCTCCACTAACAGTAGCAGCAATCATTGTAGCCTCCATGTCCAGGTACCAAAGGCAATCACGCCTGATGCTAGTCCCAAACCACTTCTCCGTGTCCTTCTCTTGGAAAGAACACATATCTCAATCAAAAAGAATAGTGTAATTCAATTGGTCAATGAGAGAGCTAACAGAAAGTAAGTTGACTGAAAACGAAGGAACATACAATACAGATGACAGGGTAACAGATGAAGTACAATAGATCGAGCCAGTACCCATGGTGGGTTGGAATGTCCCATCAGCAGTCTGAACTGTCTCGAGATGCATAGGCTTGCTTGGATAATATAATACAAACTTACTAGATGCACCTATGATATGCATAAATGCACCCGAGTCTATGATCCAACAAGCATGAGATTTAGTGGATGCAAGTGCTTGAACATAAATACCTTTGCTCGTATGAGTGTAACCAGAAAAGTTACCAAGGTAGGTAGTGTCATCAAGATCCTGAGTAGCGTGTCCCTTGTCCTTAGACTTCTCAGCATGACGCTTGAACTTACATAGTTCCTCCAGTTCTGCCATCTCAGCTTCAGTTATCTTAGTAGAGGTCTGGGACTCATCTGCAACAGCTAGGTGAGCAACTCCTCGGCCACCACATCCCCTGCCTCTTTGACCTATACGTCCTCCTCTCTGTCCTCTGCCTCCTCTGACACGAACAAAATTACGGGATTGATAGAAGTTGTAGCTAAGGTGTCTTTTCTTCCTATAATTGTAGCACTCTCTGTCATCACTGATCGGAGTACTGGGAACCACCAATGTCGAACGGACAACGGGCGAGGTCTCGCCTTTCATCACCTTCTGTCGAATCTCCTCTTGCACCATCGATGCAACAGCCTTATCTAGGGATGGAAGAGATGACAGATGACACATTGCTGCCCTCCTAGTCTCAAACTGTGAGTTCAGGCCTTTAAGAAAATGGACTACCCGCCGACGCTCAAGATACTGCTTTCCAAGGAGAACATCTGTTGGGTCCTGTAATGATAGCGGATCATAGTGGTTCAAGTCCGCCCATAAGCGACGTAACTCCGCTGCATACTGGAGTACTGTCTTCTCCCTTGTGTGGTAGCGTCAATTTTTCTCAACTTCCCTCATCATCATGACACTTCTAGCTCCAGAGTAGATCTTAGCCAATGTCCTCCAGACATCAACCGCACTGCAGATCGACTACAGCTATGGATGGAGACACAAAAATCAGTAGCCAAGAAACCACCAGAGAATTAAGGTGATTCCATGTGTTCCACTCAGCACCCGTCGTATCCTTTGGCTCAGTGAACTCTTCCTTCACATATTTTTCGAGATCCTTGGTCCGAAGGTTCAACAACGCCCTCCTAGACCAACTCAAGTACTTTCTCATCCCCTCAAGTTTGATGTCATTGGATAGAAACTCTATCTTCTTTTTCACCTATGACGGTTCTGGTGCGGACACGACTGCCCTACTGAACGAGGACTCCTCTAACTTGGCCTGAAACCCCCTGGCCACCACTTCCAGTATCTCCTTCAGCTCCTGACTAGTCACAGGTGTTCCCATCTCCACAGTTACACTTATCATAAGGACGAGATCAAACACAACTCAATCACGGGTCATGCGTCTACACGCGATCACGACTTTTCTCCATCTCGAATCACCAGGGGTCAGCAGCCACTTGAGCCTCTGCCACTCCACCACAGCATGTGTCCAGCTCTACCGATCAATAGCCGCCTAGAGCCTGTAGAGACCAGATCTGCCACTAGACCCAATGATCGACGTAGCCGTTGACGTCTTCGTCGCGCCTCCACCAGCCATAGCAGCTCCTCTGTGCCACCACAGAACCCAGTGATCACCACTGTGAAACCCAAAATCTTGGAATCATTCATTGTTGGATTTGTAGCATAATCTTAGTATTATTATTATTATTATTATTATATATATTATTATTATTATTATATATTATTATTATTATTATTATTATTATTATTATTATTATTATTCGAATTAGGGAAAATATTATTTTAAATTAATCATTTGATTTTGATTGTGGTCCTGTCCCAGATCCCGTGCCCGGAGTCCAATCCCGAGTCCAGACATCCACCCGAACTCGAACCAGATCTGTCCCGAACTCATCTTTAAAATCCTTTAATTAATTTTAGCCATGATATTTATGTATAATCCTATTTTGGTTAATAGAAAAAAGAAAAAAAAAACCTATTACAAACCCCCACCTGACCTGGTCACCCACGACAAGGCCACCCCCTTTTCTCCTCTTTTCCCCCTCCTCCACAACTCACATCTCTCTCCCACTCTTCCCCTTAAATAACACACCAGCACCAACCCCTCTCCATCTCCATCACTCCCTCTCACTCTCATTTCCCTTCTCAAAATCCCCTTTTCCCCCTCTCCAGAGCTCCGCCCAAGCCCTTCCGCGTTCGGCCAACTCTGGCGCCCCGAGCCTCCAGCAACCCGGCGCCGCTCGCCCCCGGCCAACTTCGGTCGACCCCAGTGGCCTCCCGCGACCTTCCGGCCTGATTCCCGCCCGTGCACGTCCCCGAGGCCAATCCGCGCCATTCCGGCGACTCCCGACGGCCAGATCCGGCCGGCGCCCAGCCCGTCCTCGACCCTAGCTGTAACGACCCACTCCGCCCTAGCGGAACACCGATTCAAACGGCAAGTGCAACGACTCAAACGAGCCGTCGACCCGAAGAGTTGGCATCGACCTGATGAAGAATCGATGCAAGGCTTACATTGGCCCGTCAAGATGAATCCAGACTTAGAGTTTCAAAGGTGCGCTCGGAGTATCGTTCGGTCGATACGAACATCACTAAGGTGGGTGGCTCCGATGAACCCGTCTTTGCTTAGCCTAGACACATAACAATACGGACACTATTGCTAGAATCGCTAGGCGATAACACCGCGCATGCTAATAAATGAATGACTCATCGCACCTAGCTAAGGGAATAATCCCATCTTGCATGCTTATTTAGAACATGGAAAAGAACTCGACAAGTATAGAAACTCTCGCACCGCGCTCTACGCTCGTGCTAAGGCACCAGCTTACGTTCGAGTCGCTTACACGTTCAACAATGAAACAATGAATGGGTTACAACAATGAAACGGAAGACTATCGATATAGTCGTTCCGAGTAGAGTATAGCAACATTGAAAGAGTTCGGGACCGATGGGTCGCCAAGGCGACTCCCGTACGGGGAGTTGCATAATATAGGAATGAATAAGTGAATGAATGAATCCACGAATGAATGAATAATACGTGAAAATGAATAAATGAATGAACAAGTGAAAGAAAGAAATGAAAGCGTGAATACAAGATAACACATGAAAGACGTTAGCGACAGGTATGACGGGCACGTACAACGGGGCTCGCTATCCGCGCTGTATGGACGCCAACCTGGTCGATAACGCATTGTGGCTAAAGACAGCCGTTATGTTAAATGACAAGTAAAATAAGAAATGGTCGTGGACAAACGGCACGGGCGATGGGGGGAATACCGTGGCCGTCATGAGGAAGGATTCTACGGCATGGACGATGGAGGGAAATACCATGGCCAACCTAGGCGGAATCAGACATGGGGCTTACGGGCTGCTTTGAGTGAGGGCTCGACCGCTCAAAGAGACGTAAGGCCAGGCATTTCAAGAGACTATCAAGGTGTACCAGCCATCACGCTTCGATAGGCGAGAATGCCCAAGTGATATGTCCAAAATGGCTTGTAAAGCCAGCGACCCATGCATGTAGATTAAGTGGACCATGCTGGTGGCAATCCACGTGCAAGTTCTTGCATTGAAACAAGTAGTCTAAGTAAACTAAATAAATTGTCTCCAGAACATGCTTGAAATATAATCTCCTGAACATGCTTGAAATATAATATCCTGATCATGCTCGAAATGTAACACTCTGACATGCCTACGACATGCTAGAACATGTCCATGACATGCTAGAACATGCCTACGACGTGCTAGGACCCGAGTCATGGATACGCCCGTAACATTGAATGTTTACATAAATCACGTAAATTTACTACATGTGAATTGTTGACTAACTTGGTTTACCTTGGACAGGGAAGGCCGGACGGTAAGTATGGGTAAGTCGTGCCTGTATTTTCATGCGACACTTGAATTCGGCAACACGTGATAGGTTACGAAATATTCCATGAAACTGATCCTAAGGCAAGATTCGAAAGACAATAAATGATAGACGGTGCACAAAAGTAAATGGAATGTGTTTGGTAATGATAGCATTGTGGGCGAGCTAGCCTCCCCACCAGTGCATAACAATGTACTGGTAACCCCACCGTCTGCTTGCAGAATGCAGGAGATATCATCGGGTGTGAAGCTTCCCTCGATTTTGCTAAGGCACGGAGCTATCTCTGGAGCCTTGGAGCGTTGCAAGGAGCTGGAGCACCGTATACAGGACATAATGTATCGAAATATCGCCATGAATCATTCCATCTTGTAAGCCACTTGGCACGCCTTTTATGTTTCAGAGAGAGAGAGCTTGAGCGACTTGTAAACTCGGCCTAGCGTCGCTTGTAAACTTCTTGAATATCAATAAAGAGTTTGAATTCGCTTTCAACTTGTGTTTGTTTACTTTCTGCTGCAAATGGCGACACTCTGTGCGACTCTGTAGCCTAGCTCAAATCGGCAGTTTCTGGACTTGGCCTTGCACGGGCGCAACCTAGGCCCGTGTGGCATCACGCCTTAGCGAGGACGATCTCTCCTACGGGAGCGGGGCGTGACAGATTGGTATCAGAGCACAGCTTTACGTCCTTGGTCTTCACGTCGATTTCTCAGTTTTGAAAGCTCGTTGGAAATAAAGAAGTATACGCTCTCTCTCGTTGTGCCTTGGGATGTTCCATACAATAAGTCTAATATTTTCAAAAGCTCGTACAAGTACTCGATTGAACGGGATCGATAGACGAAGGCCTTTGTACCAAACCACGACAGACTTGAGTCGAAGGAAAACTAAAATGCTAGAAGTTAGCAAACGCAAGGCGTGCTTGAATAATCTTACGCTAACAATGTCGAACGATGTTAAACTTGACTCGATAGAGAACACATGCTAAGTTAACATGTCGCGTACGTGCCTGACTAGTCTTGCGTCGACCTAGCAAGTGAGCGTACAAACTTGAATATAGTCCACATGGGATGGTTATGTGGCACAACTTAGTCCGCGTGTTGCGCACCTCGACTTTTGGGTGCAATCGGATTGCGAGCGATATCAAGTATCGCTCGATCGAGAACGGAGATACACTTTGAGTGTCTATCGATAGGAACGCTATCGAGTTAATGCTTAGGCGTACCCGAAAAGATTTGCTTAGATTTGAGGATTAGTGCGAATGACTTAGTACGTCGAGGCGACAAGAGCGATTACGCTAGAGATTCATCGAACGAATCTGAAGGATGTCTTAGCGCATGACGCGAACGTGATTAAGGACTAGATCGTATGGCTTAAATCCGAGTAGTGTATGTGATAGGTTCGGAGAAGAATAAGAATGAGTGTCGATGACTAGATCGTATGGCTCGAACCCTGAGTGGTGTATGGACGTCATAGAAATTATTCGAGCGAGACTGAAGGATTTACGGATCGTACGAGTATGTCGGCAAGCGATGCGATCGCGCAAAGCCTTAGAACGTGTCACGTTTAGTTGGCCGTGACTTCAAAAGTCCCGAACGAGATGTCGCTGGACAACTTGTCAATGGGCAACGCGAGTTGGAAAATGGTTCGGAACGATAAATGAAAATGAATGGTCTTGATCGAGGAAACTTAGAGGATCGTGCGTACGATTTCGGATTGATTCAAATGAATTGTGACTTGAGTTTGAACAACGATCTTGAAACTAGCTTGAGGAATAGCAGTTGAACTTGATCTTAAATATTAAATAAAATTGTGGAATATCCAACTCGGACAACAGCATCAACGCACGACTCGAAATTGGTTGCAAAGGAAGATCGTCAGGTTACGCATATCGTCGATGGTATTGAGGCGTATCAAAGATTGATATGCGATAACTCGGGGGTACTCTGACTCGACGAATGACGATCGTGCAAATGACATTGTTCCGTTGGATGCTACACTTGGGATGTTAAAAAAGTGTGTCGAGAAAAAGATAGACTTGGCTCGAGGATTTTCTAGTTGAACGCATGACGGTCAGACTGTCGAATTGATTTGGCTTGGATGAAAATAAGAATGCTTGGATTTGCCTCGTTGACAACCACAACGTTGACGTTCTTGTCTTATGCGAGCGCAACTCCAGCCTCGCACATGCGTCGCGCCGGATTAGGACGATCACTCCGCGTGAGCGCTGATATGGTGATTCATACAGCGGGAGTGATTAAACCTTGATGGCGTGGCAATTTGATTACTTCGACTTGTGGTTTGACGCGAAGGTAAACTCGAGAATGAATCAGTGTGTTTGATGATTGAACTTGAGAATTGAGTAGGTCCAATCCGCGTATCGAAAATGAGTTAGTCTAAACTCAAACAAGAGTTACGCCCCGATGAGAATAATTATTCCGCGGTAGCGTTGCATGGTGATTCATGAAACACCATGGATGATCGGACTCGCGTGAGTTTGGGACGCAATGTATTGTCGAGCTGGATGACCTCGTGATCGAATACATGAATTGGTTAGAATGGATATGTGAAGTATGTCGATTGGGTGAATTGAATGGATTTGAATATGCGCAACGAATACATTGATGCGAATAGGTGATCGTGCTCGATGTTTAGAAATCTGAGTGACACGAGCTTGGGTAGAAAACCACCCGTACTATCGACTTTGGTTTGACCCTAGGATTGGGGTCAGTGTTAGCATTATTGTTGGGGAACTATGATTCCAATCCTGACATTGACTTAGCCTCGAAAAAAAAATAGCCTAGCGGTTAGGCGAGACACCCTGTTTCAAATGTTAGCAATCGAAAGATTGATCTTGAGGATTGGCATGGATGGATAGCATGAATCACGAATATAGAAAAACCCTGCTCATGAGACTCGGCTGACATGCATATATTTCAGGGACGTCGGGAGAATATGCACGATGCGACTCGAGTGAGAATGATGGATTCTCTATCACGCGGTTTGGTGAATGCATGTATTTTGGGGACGCCTGGAATGCGTGCACGATCTAACCAAGTGACACATTGAATTCCAAATGAGACTTGAGGAATAGAAGAGTGTCGAACTTGGAATCGTGTTAAAAGAAAGAAATGATACTAGTACGAGCGTGGCTCGGAATCGAAGAAATGTGTGAGCGGAGTGTGCGTGAACGACACCAAGATTGGCCCTAAACAAGCGAATGATATGGAATCGATATCGAAAAAGTAAAAGTTGGTATAACTAATTGAACCATTGATAGGAAGATATACTCGAGGATAGTGCAATACTTGGTCTTGATTAGACTTGGTCGACCCCGCTAAGAAGAAATCATACTGATTTCGTGGACACGAACGCATGAAAAGCGAATTGGGTCATCTCGATGACCTGGATAAACGAAAGTAAGTTTGCCTCAACCCACGACCCGCACATTTGACAAATTACAACGTGCCTCGTACGACCATTTCAGTCCCATGACACGAAGAGATAGCAACCAAGACGAAGAAACACTTAAATTGAATAAGTACCATCAAGTCTAAAATGAATGGACAGTCATTCAATAAAATTCACCAAACACATACGACATAAAACTTGGAAGGATAACCTAGCGTGGTTCGTTGCCATCGAACGATAGAGCCGCTCGATAGAATTGTCTAAGATACGTACACGATATGGTTAAGGAACGGTAGGATGACCTGCACTCAGGAAGTCTCGAGGACGAGACTTATTTTGAGTGGTGTATTATGTAACGACCCGCTCTGCCCTAGCGGAATATCGCTCGGCCAATGCGAACATCGCTAAGGTGGGTGGCTCCGATGAACCCGTCTTTGCTTAGCCTAGACACATAACAATACGGACACTATTGCTATAATCGCTAGGCGATAACACCGCGCATGCTAATAAATAAATGACCCAACGCACCTAGCTAAGGGAATAATCCCATCTTGCATACTTGTTTAGAACATGGAAAAGAACTCGGCAAGTATAGAAACTCTCGCACCGCGCTCTATGCTCGTGCTAAGGCACCAGCTTACGTTCGAGTCCCTTACGCGTTCTGTCACGCCCCAGAACCAGAATATTGGAGAGCGGGGGCAGACATAGCCAGCTACGTATAACGAAATGGAATCTACACCGCTATACGGTCACGGCTGTCTAGATATGTGAAGGTTTTACTACAAACCAGCAGTATCTTAAGGTCATAAAGTAGCCTATTGTCTCAATCTCAACCAACTGATAACAGTTACAAGATGTCAGACCACCAAATACACAATAGTAAGGCGTCCCATACATTACATATTCGAAATGATCATGAAGCTAGTCGTTATAAAAATGTGAGGACTAGCAAGAGTTCAGTCATACATGATCAACCCCCGGGGCTTGTCAATCATGTTACAGCCCGTAGGCAGATAGTAAGTAAGTACAATCGAGCTAACACTTGCTCGTCGGCTAAACGTCTCAAGAGAATAATGTACAATATTACAGTGGGAGAACAAAAAGAAACCCATTCGATGTCCTGGTTACGCCTGGTGACCACCATCAGGCTGGAAAGTAGGGAGATCCTTTAGTGCTGCTCCGGTATCTGGCCATACAAAACCAGCTGGGTCAGACCCCTGAAAGAGCAAGTACCACAAAGGAGGCTTCACTTAAGAACTAAAACCAATAAATCATTAACATTTAATATGTAAGAAAGCAACAATAAGTAACACAGATTGAGGTTTGTGCACTACCAATACACTTGCCCCAATCCGAGAAAATAATTAAGAGAAGCATCATTGACATAAAAGAACTGGAGAATCATGCTAAATAAAACATAGCTGGACAATATATGAAGTGAAAACGAAGGTACTATTCCGGAAGCCAGGTTACAATCCTTAAACCAAACAAGGACCGAGATTGTAACCCTTCGCCTGAACAGAACTTAGTCTCTGATCATTTATTGCTAAAGGTGCCAATCATTAAGGTGAAAAGGAGAGAGTACAATGATAAAAGTGACAATGAAGAGTACAAATACGCTAGAGTGACAGTGGAGTACAATCGTTATAGTAACAATCTGGAGTGACAATCATTCAATCATTCTGGTACAATCTTTCAATCAATCACTTCTAGACAATACTATACTGGACTAGACTCCATCCAAGCAATGACGGCCAATCATTGCCTACGGCTTTCAACATTAACTAACTAGAGTTATCACAATCCTAGTTACTAACAAGATGCAATGAGATGCTCCAAGTAGTCACAGGCCCTGCAGCTATCCAGGTTATCCAGGCAAACATTATAGTGACAATTTAGAGAGTACAATGCATAAGAGTGACAATAGAGTTCAATCATTTAAGTGACAATGGTGGGTGCCCCACATAACAGTGGGCTGGAAATGTGCCCTACTCGTCGGCAGGCTACAAGTCCAGACATTTGCGGCCGGGATAACGGGATCGCCTGTAACTGGGGAACATCTCTTCATGACTAGTAAATTATTCTAGTCGTTAACCTTAGTCCATTTCAGTAGTTACTCCTGACCGTGGTACTCAGGAGTCCTCTCCTAGATATGATGCAAGGCAGGACTGGATTATTTGTACAAGCACAATCGCCCACGGTGTCCAGGTTACTTATACGGACCAGGTCGTGTCAGGTAGCCGTCGCAACAGCTGTTCAAGATATATCAGGTTATGTTATCATGCCAAGTGTACTTTGTCAGGAGTGCGCCACGGTGGGCCACTTATCAGGTCATATCAGGTTAATCATGTCAAGAGTGCACCACTACGGGTCACTGTCAGGTCATGCTCAATTATCACTTCCAAACATATCAAATGAATTCATGATTTTCAAGTTCAGAAAAAAAAGGCGTAAGGATATAAAATGGATGCAAATTCATAAAGGGGAATATGGGGACATAAAGCACTCAAAGGGGGAGCAAGAGGTAGCGTACTCTCAGGACAGCGTACGCAAGGGTCATGCGTACGCTCAAGACAGCGTACGCTCAGAACATGCGTACGCTCAAGACATGCGTACGCTCAAGCCAGGGCACGCTCAAGTCTACGTACGCTCAGGCCAGGGCACGCTCAAGTCTGCGTACGCTCAAAAGCACGAACGCAGGAGAGCTGCGTACGCACAAAAGCACGCACGCAGGGGAGCTGCGTACGCACAAAAGCACGCACACAGGAGAGCTACGTACGCATAAAAGCACGCACGCAGGGGAGCTGCGTACGCACAAAAGCACGCACGCAGGAGAGCTGCGTACGCGCAAAGGCACGCACGCAGGAGAGCTGCGTTCGCGCAAAGGCACACACGCAGGAGAGCTGCGTACGCGCAAAGGCACGTACGCAGGGAAAAGGTCTTCTTCTCCATGGCTGAGAAGAAGCTCCAATGGCTCCCAAAACTTCAAAGCATCACAACTTGGCCATCCGAACTCCAAATTCGGATTTCCAAAGTTCCAACCAGGGTGGAATTGAACTCTCTTCCACATGAAAATATCAAAAACCATAAAAATCCAACTTAAATAGATCAAAACCATGTAAAACCAAAAATAGGAAAAACTTAGATCTAGAACAATGGAGACTCCAAATCACAAAATACCAAGTTCTAATGTTGATCACCATGTCCTAAACTAGCAAATGGATAAATAAAATGGGGTTCTCAAGTGGTGGCAAGGTGCACTTGCCTATGGGTTGGTGTTGTGTAGAGGAAGGAGAAGAGTGTTGTGTAGAGGAAGGAGAAGAAGAAATTAATGGAGGTTCATGAGGAAAGAGAAAAGGTTGGTAGAGTTTTAAAGATGGTGGGATGTGGTGTGTTGAGGGTGGAGCATAGGCTAAGGTGTTCCAATACACATTAAACCAAACCAAACCAACCCAATCCAATTAAAACCGAGCCATGTCAAAACCCAAAATACGAGAAATACCAAAATTCCACAAGTTGAGAAAAATAAAAATACATGCCAAAATCCAGATACGAGTATAAATACGAAATACGAAAAAATACGGAAAATGAGGGTGACAACTCTACCCACCTTAAAAGAATTCTGTCCTCGGAATTTAATCAAGAGGCTAGAGATGTCGGGACAGCTATACTATCGCAATCAATCTATGCTACCAATCAATCATACAATCGTACATGTAAACAAGGATTCGAAGTGCAAGGCATAAGGAAGATATTACACCTCACGAGCCAAACCGATTGAGATAACGGGATCGGATATCATCCTCACACTCCCACGTTTGACTCTTCCAAGGAGCGATGAACTCAAGCAACACGAACTAAATTGATAGTCTTGCGCTTAAGGTCTCTCTCTTTGGTCAAACATGGACACGGGCCTATCCTCATACGAAAGGGTTGGTACCAATAACCAGTTTTGAATGACCTAGGATATGGCTCGGGTCCGAGATGTTCCGTCGTAATTAGGATACATGAAATACGTCATGCACCCCGCATAATGACGGTAGAAAAGCAAGATGATAGGACACATATACCTCTCGGCCGATTCTGAACCTGAGCCTGGGCTAGGGCAAACTGTCGCGGTTCTGTTGCTGGAAAGTCTGGGCCTGAGTCGGCAATGGCCTCGGGAACGGGAACTGCTGTTGCTGGTGAACTGGAGCTGGTGCTGGTACTGGTGCTGGTCCCCTAACCGAGGGACTAGATACTATCGATGCTGAATCAACTCTGAATGGACAGGACCCCACCCTATGGTCCGGTGCTCCACACAATAAACACAATCCCAACGCCTTGCGACACTCCGCTTCCACGTGTCCAGGCTTCCCACAATAAGAACAGTCCATGATGGAAGACTGCGCTTGCTTCTGTTTCTGCTGAGAGTACGTCGGGGTTGAGTGCTGAACCGACGTCACTGAGGCCGCTCGCCTCGGAGCTCCAATAGTCAAAGCCCTGGCTGCCGGGGCTGGGACTGAAGACTGATTCATTTGACTATGGGACCGCTTCCGACCTCCGGTCCTGTCCACTATTCTCTGGGAGGTATACTCGTATCTCCTCGCTACTCGCAACACCGCATCATAGGTCTGATGCTCGAACTGTTCTACTGCCAATATAATCTCCAGGTGAAGTCCCTGCTGGAACCTCTGTGCTCTATCAAACTCGGTTGCCACCAAGGTGGGAGCAAATCGACTGAGTCTGGAAAACTCGGCCGCATAACCGTCGACCGTCCTCCCCATCTGCTTAAGATTACTGAACCTGGTCTGCAAGTCATATCGAGCCACTGCATCATAATACTTGGTCTGGAACTTTTCGCTGAACACTGCCCAGGAGACAGGTGTTGCCAATCCCACTGCTTGTGCGGCCCACCAACTGCGGGCTAGATCCAATAACTGTAGGCGCACCACAACCACCTTCTCGTCTTCTAGAATCTTTGCGGCTTCGAGAATCACCTCTATATCTTGTAGCCAAGCATCGGCAGTAATGGCATCCTCGCTGCCATCGAAGAAGGGAGGGTTCAGGCGCTTGAAACTGTTGACCGCACTGTTTCCTCGATGACCACTTCTATTCAGAGCATCTTGTACTACTTGGTGCAGGACATCTCCCTGACGATCTTGGGACGCAAGCAACTCACGGATGAGTCCTACCAAGCCTCCATCCTCTGATCCTGCTGGCTGGACGGGCTGAACTAGCGGTACTGGTTCTCCAGGAGGAACGGCTCGGGAGGCTGCTGCTGAGGACTGAGCTCCTTCCGGCTGATCAACAGGAACGATGTTACTGGAGCAAATGACACCAGGGATATTAAGGAAGGACCAGGATAGATCAATGATACAAGCATGTTATCAAGTCAGAAATTCAAGAAGATATGAAGATACGAGTGGAGATCAAGGGAGAGTACAGATTGAGACATCTATCCGGTAAACCCTCACACATCTTGATTAACAAGACCTGCATGGGCCACCACTTAAACTATGTCACGCCCCAGAACCAGAATACTGGAGAGCGGGGGTAGACATAGCCAGCTACGTATAACGGAATGGAATCCACACCGCTATACGGTCACGGCTGTCTAGATATGTGAGGGTTTCACTACAAACCAGCAGTCTCTTAAGGTCATAAAGTAGCCTATTGTCTCAATCTCAACCAACTGATAATAGTTACAAGATGTCAGACCACCAAATACACAATAGTAAGGCGTCCCATACATTACATATTCGGAATGATCATAAAGCTAGTCGTTACAAAAATGTGAGGACTAGCAAGAGTTCAGTCATATATGATCAACCCCCGGGGCTTGTCAATCATGTTAGAGCCCGTAGGCAGACAGTAAGTAAGTACAATCGAGCTAACACTTGCTCGTCGGCTAAACGCTTTAAGAGAATAATGTACAATATTACAGTGGGAGAACAAAAAGAAATCCATTCGATGTCCTGGTTACGCCTGGTGACCACCATCGGGCTGGAAAGTAGGGAGATCCTTTGGTGCTGCTCCGGTATCTGGCCATACAAAACCAGCTGGGTCAGACCCCAGAAAGAGCAAGTGCCATAAAGGAGGCTTCACTTAAGAACTAAAACCAACAAATCATTAACATTCAATATGTAAGAAAGCAACAATAAGTAATACTGATTAAGGTTTGTGCACTACCAATGCACTTGCCCCAATCAGAGAAAATAATTAAGAGAAGCATCATTGACATAAAAGAACTGGAGAATCATGCTAAATAAAACATAGCTGGACAATATATGAAGAGAAAACGAAGGTACTATTCTGGAAGCCAGGTTATAATCCTTAAACCAAACAAGGACCGAAATTGTAACCCTTCGCCTGAACAGAACTTAGTCTCTGATCATTTATTGCTAAAGGTGCCAATCATTAAGGTGAAAATGAGAGAGTACAATAATAAAAGTGATAATGAAGAGTGCAAATACGCTAGAGTGACAGTGGAGTACAATCGTTATAGTAACAATCTGGAGTGACAATCATTCAATTATTCTGGTATAATCTTTCAATCAATCACTTCTAGACAACACTATACTGGACTAGACTCCATCCAAGCAATCACGGCCAATCATTGCCTACGGCTTTCTACATTAACTAACTAGAGTTATCACAATCCTAGTTACTAACAAGATGCAATGAGATGTTCCAAGTAGTCACAGGCCCTACAGCTATCCAGGTTATCCAGGCGAACATTATAGTGACAATTTAGAGAGTACAGTGCATAAGAGTGATAATAGAGTTCAATCATTTAAGTGACAATGGTGGGTGCCCCATATAACAGTGGGCTGGAAATGTGCCCTACTCATCGGCAGGCTACAAGTCCAAATATTTGCGGCCGGGATAACGGGATCGCCTGTAACTGGGGAACATCTCTTCATGACTAGTGAATTATTCTAGTCGTTAACCTTAGTCCATTTCAGTAGTTACTCCTGACCGCGGTACTCAGGAGTCCCCTCCTAGACATGATGCAAGACAGGACTGGATTATTTGTACAAGCACAATTGTCCACGGTGTCCAGGTTACTTATACGGACCAGGTCGTGTCAGGTAGCCGTTGCAACAGCTGTTCAAGATATATCAGGTCAGGTTATCATGCCAAGTGTACTTTGTCAGGAGTACACCACGGCGGGCCACTTATCAGGTCATATCAGGTTAATCATGTCAGGAGTGCACCACTACGGGTCACTGTCAGGTCATGCTCAATTATCACTTCCAAACATATCAAATGAATTCATGATTTTCAAGTTCAGAAAAAAAAGGCGTAAGGATATAAAATGGATGCAAATTCATAAAAGGGGAATATGGGGACATAAAGCACTCAAAGGGGGGGGAGCAAGAGGTAGCGTACGCTCAGGACAGCGTACGCAAGGGTCATGCGTACGCTCAAGACAGCGTACGCTCAGAACATGCGTACGCTCAAGACATGCGTACGCTCAAGCCAGGGCACGCTCAAGTCTGCGTACGCTCAGGCCAGGGCACGCTCAAGTCTGCGTACGCTCAAAAGCACGCACGCAGGAGAGCTGCGTACGCACAAAAGCACGCACGCAGGGGAGCTGCGTACGCACAAAAGCACGCACACAGGAGAGCTGTGTACGCACAAAAGCACGCACGCAGGGGAGCTGCGTACGTACAAAAGCACGCACGCAGGAGAGCTGCGTACGCGCAAAGGCACGCACGCAGGAGAGCTGCGTACGCGCAAAGGCACGCACGCAGGAGAGCTGCGTACGCGCAAAGGCACGCACGCAGGAAAAGGGTCTTCTTCTCCATGGCTGAGAAGAAGCTCCAATGGCTCCCAAAACTTCAAAGCATCACAACTTGGCCATCCGAACTCCAAATCCGGATTTCCAAAGTTCCAACCAGGATGGAATTGAACTCTCTTCCACATGGAAATATCAAAACCCATAAAAATCCAACTTAAATAGATCAAAACCATGTAAAACCAAAATAGGAAAAATTTAGATTTAGAACAATGGAGACTCCAAATCACAAAATACCAAGTTCTAATGTTGATCACCATGTCCTAAACTAGCAAATGGACAAATAAAATGGGGTTCTCAAGTGGTGGCAAGTTGCACTTGCCTATGGGTTGGTGTTGTGTAGAGGAAGGAGAAGACTGTTGTGTAGAAGAAGGAGAAGAAGAAATTAATGGAGGTTTATGAGGAGAGAGAAAAGGTTGGTGGAGTTTCAAAGAGGGTGGGATGTGGTGTGTTGAGGGTGGAGCATAGGCTAAGGTGTTCCAATACACATTAAACCAAACCAAACCAACCCAATCCAATTAAAACCGAGCCATGTCAAAACCCAAAATACGAGAAATATCAAAATTCCACAAGTTAAGAAAAATAAAAATACATGCCAAAATCCAGATACGAGTATAAATACGAAATACGGGAAAATACGGGAAATGAGGGTGACACGTTCAATAATGAAACAATGAATGTGTTACAACAATGAAACGGAAGACTATCGACATAGTCGTTCCGAGTAGAGTATAGCAACATTGAAAGAGTTCGGGACCGATGGGTCGCCAAGGCGACTCCCGTACGGGGAGTTGCATAATATAGGAATGAATAAGTGAATGAATGTATCCACGAATGAATGAATGAATACGTGAAAATGAATGAATGAATGAATGAACAAGTAAAAGAAAGAAATGAAAGAGTGAATACAAGATAAAACATGAAAGACGTTAGCGACAGGTATGACGGGCACGTACAACGGGACTCGCTACCCGCGTTGCACGGACGCCAACCTGGTCGATAACGCATTGTGGCTAAAGACAGCCGTTATGTTAAATGACAAGTAAAATACGAAATTGTCGTGGACAAATGGCACGAGCGATGGGGGGGAATACCGTGGCCGTCATGAGGAAGGATTCTGCGGCATGGGCGATGGGGGGGAATACCGTGGTCGGCCTAGACGGAATCAGACATGGGGCTTACGGGCTGCTTTGAGTGGGGGCTCGGCCACTCAAAGAGACGTAAGGCCAGGCATTTCAAGTGACTATCAAAGTGTACCAGCAATCACGCTTCGATAGGTGAGAATGCCTAAGTGATATGTCCAAAATGGCTTGTAAAGCCAGCGACCCATGCATGTAGATTAAGTGGACTATGCTGGTGGCAATCCACGTGCAAGTTCTTGCATTGAAACAAGTAGTCTAAGTAAACTAAATGAATTTTCTCCAGAACATGCTTGAAATGTAATCGCCTGAACATGCTTGAAATATAACATCCTGATCATGCTCGAAATGTAACACTCTGAACATGCCTACGACGTGCTAGAACATGCCCACGACGTGCTAGAACATGCCTATGACGTGCTAGGACCCGAGTCATGGACACGCCCGTAACATTGAATGTTTACATGAATCACGTAAAGTTACTACATGTGAATTGTTGACTAGCTTGGTTTACCTTGGACAGGGAAGGCCGGACGGTAAGTATGGGTAAGTCATGCATGTATTTTCATGCGACACTTGAATTTGGCAACACGAGATAGGTTACAAAATATGCCATGAAACTGATCCTAAGGCAAGATTAGAAAGACAATGAATGATAGACGGTGCACAAAAGTAAATAGAACGTGTTTGGTAATAATAGCATTGTGGACGAGCTAGCCTCCCCACCCGTGCATAACAATGTACTGATAATCCCACAGTCTGCTTGCAGGATGCAGGAGATGTCATCGGGTGCAGAGCTTCCCTCGAACGTGCTAAGGCGCGGAGCTATCTCTGGTGCCTTGGAGCGTTGCAAGGAGCTGGAGCACCGTATACAGGACATAATGTATCGGAACATCGCCATGAATCATTCCATCTTGTAAGCCACTTGGCACGCCTTTTATGTTTCAGAGAGAGAGAGCTTGAGCGACTTGTAAACTCGGCCTAGCGCCGCTTGTAAACTTCTTGAATATCAATAAAGAGTTTGAATTCACTTTAAACTTGTGTTCGTTTACTTTCCGCTGTAAATGGGGACACTCTGTGCGACTCTGTAGCCTAGCTCAAATCGGCCGTTTCTGGACTTGGCCTTGCACGCGTGCAACCTAGGCCCGTACGGCATCACGCCTTAGCGAGGACGACCGCTCCTACGGGAGCGGGGCGTGACACCAGCAGCCCCGCGCCTCCCGTCGGTCGCCTCCCGCGCCCGGCCAGCATCCCCCGCGCCGGCCAGACCCCGTCCGGCCAGCACTTCCGCCTTACCCTAGCCGCGTGCCACCTCCTGTGCGCCAGATCCCAGCACCCCGGCGACTCCGTTCCCGTCCGGCCAGCACTGTCCGCTGTTCGGGTGCTGTCCAGCGCGTTCCTTGCGGCCCGGACCACGGTTCGCACCTCCTGTGCACTTTCCGGCACTTTTTCCGTTGTCCGCAGATTTCTTTCTTCTAATATTTTCATCTGAGAGCTCTAGCCGAGCAATTGAGGTATAACTTCGTGTCCCCGTGTCCCTCCTGTAGATAGTCTATGAATATGGTTGGTTTTGGATGATACGTAGAGTATCGGTTACGTCGCGACGTATTTTCTATTTTTGTTATATTTGTGCTGTGGTTAATTTGGGTTGGATATTCATTTTGAGTTAGAAATGTGTGATCCTTGGTTTGGGATATTTAAATTGTGTTGTGGTTGGCATCCTCCCAGGATTGGGTTGTCCCAATTACAGAGGAGATGCTGCCCAAATTTTCAAGAAATATTTTTAAAAGAAATTTCCTTATAAAATTAGAAATTTGAATAAAACCTATTTTTCCAAAGAAAACCGGTCTTTGCAAAATGATTTATAGATTGGATTTGTTGGTTTTTGGATTTTATGGATTTTGTATCACCAGTTAGGCGACGACCATATCGGTCGAATGAGCCTCGGCGAAACGTAAATGCTACAGGGTTTCCTGTACGTTGAGACGTTAGCCAGCAACATGAGATTGCACGACCAAGTCTGAGACTCTTTAATTTTTAATTTAATTATAATTTACTTTTAGAACTGGTACTGCTCTTAATATTTATGGTGCAGGACCTCAGCCTACTGTTTGGACCGTTCACGGCACTCAGAGCTCGCCTTAGGATTATTTAATTTATGTAAATAATTTGTAAGGGCATAAGTCCAGTTTTTCCTTTATTTCTCTGTGACCATGTATTGTGTAGCGTAGTTTTTATTTCTTTTTCTGAAATGTTGTTTTCGCCGTTAAACGCGTAAAATATAAAATAGATATATATTTTTATAAAGAAAATTAATAAAGTTTTCTCATAATAAATAATCTAGTAATTTAGCAATTCACCTGTTTTCTCATTTAAAAGAAAAAGCCTAATTTTATATATATAAAATACAAAGTTTTGCCAAATTAACCGGTAATTGCTATTTTTCCCAAATAATCAATAACCGACTTATTCAATTAAAATGATAACGAACGTAGATTGCGACGTTAGACAATTTTTGGTAAATTAATTAATAACTTAAAATTTGACTAGGGTCTGCTTCTAGAGATTGTAACTAGCACACCTAGAATGGCTTCATTATGGTTCTAAGTCAAGGTTCTCAACTGTAGGATCTCGGAGACGAACTTGACTTCCTACTTGGTACCGATATTTTCGATCCAGTCAATTAACAGAGGCAAGTTACGGATTTGTTTTCTTGCATTTTATTTAGTAATTGTCAAGTTGCATGTTTAAACCACGTTGCTACACGGAACCCTCTCCTAGGGTTCAAATATTGATTGTGGAGATTGGGGGAATAGTGTAACGTTTATGGCCAATACCCCTCATATTGCATATTGTGCGAGCTTATCCCTCTTACACACGGGGATAAGCCGTATCGCGTCGCTAGGATGCTATTGTACAACCCAAGCCGGTCATAGACGTTTACACATTCAAATCATATTATTTTAAATTGTTAAATTGCTGGAAAATATTGTTTCAACTGTTTAGCCTGCACTTTTCTATTATTACTTGAAATGTGAGATACATA
Source organism: Iris pallida (assembly GCA_029216955.1). NCBI lineage: Eukaryota > Viridiplantae > Streptophyta > Magnoliopsida > Asparagales > Iridaceae > Iris > Iris pallida. The sequence continues at coordinate 27,290,693 of JANAVB010007399.1, forward strand.
TTCGTACTTGCTCCCTCCTGACTGGAGACCCACATTTTTAGGTGACATTGAGGATGCTGAGCTATTGTACAATAGCTACTATGACCCGGTATTGTCTCCTGTGGTGTTGCCAGAGTCTCCCTTGGAAGACGCAGGACCTGAGGCCGACGAGCCGACCGCCTAGCTAGTTGTTTCCATTTTTTTCTAGTTTTTATTATTTTGGAGTTTGTTAATTTGAATTCAGTTCTTTATTTCAGTTCTTCCATTTCCAGTTGTACCTTTCAATTGTTGAATAAAAAGTTTTAAATTTTTCGTATATTGAATTGTGACAAATGTATAGATGTTGTTGTGAATACCTGCATATAGAACAGCTTACTGCCGCCGTCTCACAACGGTGCAGGCTGGGCATGATCCGGTTCGACCCAATAATTTGGGATCGGGTCGTGACAACCACCGCCGTTGACGCATCCACCGTCGTTAAAGAAGGAGAGGAGTGGAGAAAAGAGAAGAAATGAAAGGGAGTTTCCTTTTAAGAAGAAGAAAGGGAAAAAAAACTTTTCTCATATGTTTGGCTCTGATAACATATAGAAAGGAATAGTTGATGATTTTACTATTCAATAGGGGGTACATATATATAGAAGGAGGCAAGCCTCCTCCATATTTTCTATCCGATGTGGGACTAAATATGTCCTCATAACTCAACATATAACTTATTTTTCAGAGAGGAGCCAAAAGAAGTTTTCTGAATAATTTTTTTTGAGAAATTTTGATTTGTCCCCCACTTTGTTCACCACATTTTATGGTGCACCCCACTGTTTTGCAATAATGTAAGACATCATCCACTTTTGACGAAAATCGTCTAGGACTGAGGGTCAACTCTTTTGACCCAAAACTTTTGACCAAAATACCCCTCCCTCGTTGTCTCCTACCCGAAGACCACCCTCGCCCTCCGTTGCAAAACTCCCCCCCCCCCCGGTCATTGCCGCTACGCCCCTGTTGTGCTCTCTCTCCTCCCTCTCTCTTTCTCTGCCCTCCCGCCCTCCACCACTGCCCCTCCTCACTGCCGTGCCCTCTCTCCTCCCCCTCTCTTTCTCCGCCCCCCTTCCCCGTCGTCGGCAGTAGTAAGCAGCTAGCATCGGCGGCGAAGTAGCAACAGCAGCAGCTAGCAGCGGGGGCGCGTGAGGTGGGAGGAGCAGCGGTGCACGCGGCGGGTGGCGGCCGAAGAAAGAGGAGGGAGCGGGTGAGTGAGGGTCATCGACGGTGAGGCGCACGGCAGCGGCTGCGGGGGGGGCAGCTAGGGAGCGGCATGGGGAGTTCTCGGGGTAGAAAACAACATATGAAGGGGTATTTTCGTCTTAAATTGCCCGCACATAGGGGATTCTGTTAGTCATGGATGGATTATGTTAAAAGTGGAGGATTTCTTATATTATTGCAAAATAGTAAGGTGCACCGTGAAATATGGTAAACAAAGTGGGGGCAAATCAAAATTTCTTCTTTTTTTACTGTTTCTACTGTTTGCCTTGACGCCCCTCCCCCTCCCACCACTCTTTCTCTCTCTTTCTCTCTCTCTCTATCTCTCTCTCTATTCCCTTTCCTCTCTCACATTTTTTGCTTTGTTCCTCTCCTCGCTCCTCACCCGGAGGATTTGTGATTTGGCGAAGGGCTTCAAAGAGGACGACGACGGAGGACTACGAGCTTGACCGCCTCGAGCTCATCGACGACGGAGGAGCGGAAAGTTCGCCGCCTCGAGCTCGACAGCGGCGGAGGAGCAAGGGGACTACGTGTTCGGCCGACTCGAGCTCGTCGGCGGCGGAGGAGCGGGAGGACTACGAACTCCGCCACCTCGAGCTCGTCGTTAAAGCTCGAACCTCGGCCGCCTCGACCTTGTCGGCAACGGAGGAGCGGGAGGGCTACGAGCTTGGTTGCCTCGAGCTCGTCGTCGATGGACTTGGGAACTTGGCCGCAGACTTGGGAACTTGGCCGCCTGGAGGCCAATAACCCTGCCAGCCTCGCCTGTGTCGACCCCTCGATCCTCCGTCCAATCATCACGGATAGCTACATCCCCTGAGGGTCAATGGGAAGAACATCCACAGATGGTCACGATGACCACAGCTTTGGAAGTAAAGATATTAGGGTTAGGATTTGGATTTGGATTTGGATTTGGATTTGAATATTTTCTTCTTTGTCGGACGAGGAGCTCGAGAGCGTGAACAAATTATTGTAACAGTGTCGGATACGAAAATTTGCGTAACACAGAGACTGGACACAAAAATTATGGATGCAATGTCGGATAAAAAAAATTCTAATTTTTGTTTGCCAAACAGAAATTTTAACTTTTGTTTTAAAAACTATTTTTTTCGATAAAAGTAACCAAATGCAAAGTTATATTTTCTCTACTCAGAAAATAACTTTATAACTTACTTTCATAACTGATTTCGGAACCAAATTTCAGAAAACATATCCAAACATATCCTTAATTTTTGTAGTTCCTATGTTTGGCACTTAATAAAGTGGTAGTTGATACACTGAAACAAACACTGAAACTCTATTTGGAACAGTACACTTCCAAAAAATGTTCACTTCCGTGGAGAAGTTCTGGGAACCAAACAGTTAGGCGGATCATAAAATTCTTCCTAGTTGATACAAAATTATCCATATTAGAACATGGGAACTCGAGTCCAATCCTCGAAGCACACCTTAATTCCGCACATCCACCACTTTTGATCTCCTTGCTTTATTTCCAACAGCCAGCATCCTCGAAGACCAAGTTCACTTCACAAGCTTAGAGTTATCTCCAACCCTATTGTCTTATTTTGTTGTGTTGTGAATCTTAGTTGACATAGGACACAAGACAATATTTTGTATATGTGACAAGATTATATTCACAAAAGACAATGAGTTTGAAAAGTTTTCTCCAATGCAAAAGTATTGAGAAGACATGCAAAGTATTTTTTTTACAACTTTCAAGACAACTTTTACTCTTCTTTTATATATATATATATATATATATATATATATATATATATATATATATATATATATATATATATATATAATTGATGATGTGGACATAAAATGATTGTGAAGTGCATTGTCTAGATCTAGACAATCAACTTCACATTGTCCTTGCCATGTCAACTTCATACTTTATTTCACATTTGCATTGGAGTACTTTAAAAAAAGAAAAAAAATCATTCCTACGTGACAACCATTTTTTCCAAACTCACAATAGGGTTGGAGATGCTCTAACCTTGTCAGCCATAGACAAAATTCTTTAGGTCAAACATGAATGTGTTCGTTAAATAAATTTCAAATGAGAAAATGGCTTACATGGTTCCATGTCAAAATTGACTCTGATTAAATCTTCTCGTCTTAACACTGTGAACATCTGGTCCTGTCTGGAAAATAGACATCCGTTGAAACAAATATGCCATCATACATTTGAAGGGCATCAAGCTCGAGTTGTTCATGCAGCATAATGCACAACATATAATGCTTAAATCCAAATGTTCACCATAATTAATATTTAAGCACCACTCGCACACAAAACAAGTACAAATAACTGAATGTTTCTTCCAATAATGGAAGGCTTCATACTATGGAAAGAAATCCCGAGTTCATTTCAGATGCTTCAAGTAATGTTTGCCTGAACTGGAAACAACTGATATCATTTGTTACATAAACAAACAACAAAATAGTGTTCTATGTAACATGAAGTTTATCCAATAAAAGCCACAACCGTCATAATCTCGAAATCTTTCCGAAATTATTGCAAATCGAGATATAAAACTTCAAATCATACAAAACTAAGATCAAAGTGAGCTTCAAGCTAAAAAGGCCCAACAAAGCCTTATCTTATGGATGATAAAATATCATACAGATTATGCCTGCAAGAAGCTAGCATATTTGGCCCCAAGGAAGAGCCTCTGGATGCAAAGAAGAGCATACTTTGTCACCTCAGAGTTCTCATGATTCATGAGCTTCATCACCCTTTCCTTGGCCTTCAGGTCCGCCACAATGAACCGGCCACCAGGATGGTACTGGATAAATTGGGAAACATCGTAGCAAGCAACGGCCAGTGCCGTTGGATCATTTGATGTATCAAGTATTGTGATAAGGACTCGCAAGATCTGCAACAGAATATTCTCAAACAATCAGAGACAGCAAGTGGCCTAAGCTTCTCAGACAGATATGTTGATATTAAGTGTCGTTCGGTTGGAGGTGTCAATGCTCTACACATACGTAGTTTTTGAAGTGAATATAATAAGTACAAATTTACCGTTCAGTATTGAAGTGTTAGATGAACATATTAGCAGCACTTACAAGAACTAATATACAGTCCACTATAATACATCATCGGCACCAATAAATATTGCTTAGCCACCACTAAGGCTGTGTTTGGGATTGCTTATCATGGCTGCTTCTATCTAGTATACATTATCCACGTGCAATAGCAGGAAAAGTCTAGCAGCAGACAGGTGTATAAAAGATGTGCCATTATCTCCAATATATCCCATGTTCAATGTAACATTATGAAGAACAAAGTAAATGTAAAAGAGTAGCATTGCAAAACATACCCGAAAGTCGTTCTCTTCAAAATTAGTAATATTTTCACGCCAGAATCCAGGATCCTTGTGCATGGGAGACCAATCTAGATGACCTAGAAGGACCTCCTGTTTATACTTATCAAAAGAACTTAATCTTTTAATATTATCTTTAAGCCCTTCTTCTAGCTGATTCAAGGCATCCAGTAAATCCTGCAGTTCATTAGTAACATAGTTAAAAGAAATACTTCTGATATGGGTAGTTAAGAGAAATACTTCTGATATGCGCCATTTATAATGTTAAAAAAGAAGATTTGTCTATTTTCATCCATATTGTAGCACAGTGGACCTTTCTAGATGTCTGACAAACAGTGGCTCATTGCTTTTAGTTTTAACAGATGAGACCTCCAAACACTTGCAACAACCAAAATTTCCAACTTATGGTCCATACCCAAACTGAAATGCAAAGAGCAAGAAGCTTCATTTTCATCAACAACATTAAAGATGTAGAGATGTTGGCAATACCAGTAAGTTTTATTAGTAACTTGGCACATCTTCCAATAGAAATTATCAAATTCTTCTACAATAACACCCATAGTTACCATAAACCGCTCAACCCCCAGTAATGTGCGCTCCAAGAATTTCGTTCCGAATTCTGGAATAAATGTAGCACTCTGAAATACGAAGCAAATCGAAATAACTCCTAGTCGCACACTTCTGATTGTTCTGATTAAAAATGAAATGATTCAATGCCATTAACGGAGGAAAAAGGACAACTACACTGTGTACCTGATTTGCAGCAAACAAGAGTCGTTCCTCATGTAAATAAAGGAAAATTCTCCTGGTCCCTCACTTCATTCCACCTAATCTTAAGAAAGAAGCCTACCCAACCTGTTCTCATTCCAAACCAAGTGGCTTACTGTATTCCTGTTCACGTACCTTGTTCCATAATGTTCCACATTCTAGGTAACCTTGATATCACTAAATATAATTGATGTACGAAGTTCAATAAATTTGCAGGGTTTGATCAAACTCTACAAAAAAATACTCAGTATTTTCACGGTGTACTTTAATGACTTTTTTTTCAAACTATATCAAGGTTGAGACAGTTCATCTCCAGTGAGGCTAAACATGGTCGCTGAACAGTTCTCCATCAGCATCTTTGGAAATGTAGGCTCAGACAGAAATCAGCACAGAACTTTGCTCAGAAGTTGCTAAAAGTAGTCAAAAATCCCACCAAACCTTATCCAGTCTAACAAAAAATCAAGTCTTTTTGCTATACGCCAACACGTCTAATAGTGTTTGAAAATTTTGGATTGTCAGATTCGACAATAATATTGAAATTTAGTATTACTCTCATGTGGGTGCTAAAGTAGGTCATTTGCATTTGGCAACCAGCCATGCGGAGATTTTGCTTCTCATAAATCCTCTCGGCCTTTTTGTCTGATCCTCTTGTTCTCAAGGTATCTCCAACCTATGCTGTCACAGCAAGTCCATGTGAGTGCATTCACCGCCAGACTACATATAGTCATTTCTCCTATCATTTATATTGATAAAAAAATCCTCTACCACCTCAGGTTCATGTCATTCTTAAATCTCACCTACTTCCAAGAGCTCAGATGATAAGTTACTAAAAATATAATGTTGATTTATCCCAAACTTTCAAAAGAGAAGGGCCTGAATTATGGCCCATTGGCACCAGCTACCACAGCCCCAACATTGGCCACCAGGTTCCACATCACCATATGGTGGCTCTCGTACACATTTTCAGAATGGTGATGATTGTTTTTGCGTCCTGTCCCAATCAGATACCATGACAGAACTACTTCGAAATGACCCATATGTACATTTCAGTTGGGACAGGGATATACAGATTTTACTATGCACTAACATAAGACGTATCCTCGTCTCTTATTCTGACCCTCTGACATATGAAAATCCAAAAAGGCATAAAAGTTCATTTTTATCATATAATTGCTTCCGATATATTCCTGAATTTTCTGAGGTTCACTGGAACTACAAACTTTTAACCATAAACCCCAAAGCCCGAAGCAGCAATTGTCTTTCATCCGATGCCTGTAGTCAATTCCAACTTTCCAGACTTAGAAATAGATGCATTTGTATATATAACATACTACAAGCTGATGCTTAATTCTATTTTAAGCTTCCAAGGATCAACAATCAAATTCTGGTTCCATGCCCATATCAGTGTCTTGTCGGAGACGATAAACACTCCACAATATTAGTGTCGTGTCTATGTCGTGATATCTATATCCTGTCATGCCGCATTCATTACCGTGCAACATAGATCATACAGATGTGGGCCAAAGTAAAGTTGTCCACAAATAGTTTAATTGGCTAGTACAAACTTGATCATTTATTAACTAACTGAACTCAGGGCTTTCATTGAGGATGTAATAATAAAACATAACACAAAATATATCAAATGTATATTGCTAAAATATGTGTGGGCTTATGTCCACGTTTATGGGTGTGTTGTTGTGCTGTATTACCTTAATATTGGATTGCAATATAAAGTACTCTTTTATTTTCATTAGTCTGAACAGCCATTATGTTGCTGTTGAAATCTGTAAGGTGGGACTGCATAGCAGGAAACGATTTTGGATGCATCTAAAAGCATTGTTCTCCAATGGCTCACGTCCACTCAAACAGATTCAAACCTAGTTGCTAGAGTAGATCATGGTTGCAATCGGGTTGAAGCTGGATCACCAGAGTATCAGGCTAAATTTGAACAGGGCCCAAGTCCCTTTAAAACTTGGCTAGAATACAACCTCTATACCCGCTAAGAATAGATGATGATTCAAACCAACCCTTCCATGTACACACATTCAGCAGCTCAAACTGAATTGAGTTTCCAAATGGCATGCTTATGCACGGTTTCTTCGAGATAGAATAAGTTAAATCCATGGGGCAATCAAACGCAAGGCAAAAGAGAAACGGGACCAGTAAGAAAAGGAACCTTCAGTATTGAACCAAGCCAAAATGGTATTCCATCATATGTTCAAATCTTACCTCATCACTCCAAGCCTGTGCTTTTAAACTCTGCACGATCTGTTGCAACCCAAGATCAACCATCTGAGCCGCGAAAGCACCCTTTGCGAGCAAATTCCTGAAGGTCAATATGACAACCCTCACAACCTATGCAAGTCACCAATTTAGCATCCTTAAGGCGTGTACATAGAATCACAGCGTATTAACAGATAATGGTAAAACTCCACCTTTTCTTTAGTGGAACCTTTGACAACCTCCATAAGTCGTGGCAAGACCCTAGTAGTGGCCAGGTAATTGACTGCTGCATCATAATATGACAGAAGCCAAATACAGAGACAGGTTTCATAGAGGAGCTACAAGATAGGACTATAATATTAGTTCTGAGAATGGCAGCCATGTACATATAATAATGACTGAAAGTATATTGAAATATGACATAAGCCTAAATATTACAGTTTTCTTTTTATAATCTAAAAGATAAAAACATGAAAATCAGCACAATGATACAAAGAAAAAACCAAGAAATTCCATGCTTTCCATCCATTGGCAAATGAGAAGTTAGGCACACAATTTGATAGTGAATGCATGGCATACTGTTAGGCTGAATGTCTCCTAAAACTGGAGTCATAGCACACTCCGATTAAAACCAAGTGAAAGTACGATCTTTGAGGCATCTTAAAATAAATATGGCCAATTTTTCTAAGTTCGATGAACCTCACGGATGCTAGTCCGGTCTTCTAAAAGCATTAAGGAAAAAACAAGAACTTCGAACCTTGATCAATAAGACCACGAATGAAGGCATGACCAATCAACGATGATATGGGTCTTCACACAACTGAAAGCAGAGTGCTCAAGTAGGGCCAAAGACAAGTGTTTTAATCTTGAAATAATTAGCTCGGGTACAGACTACAGAAATATCACTTTTTACAAAAAAGATCGGAGAACCAAAATTCTGAATCATTCAGTTATTATTAATGGAAACTGTTGTAATGGATTAGAATATTACAAGCCCCGAAAATAATCATTAGAAGAAGCTAAAGTACACCAATCAGTGTAAATAAATCATAATCCTGTTGGGGCATTATATCAACTAGTATCTCCCATTATTAAAACAAGCAGGATAAGAATCAAAGTTCAAGTCACATCAGAAACTATTCGACTGATTCTTGAGATTTTCTGTAGTTACCAAAAATGGCATACTGCTCATGGGATTTTTTGCGATATAAAAAAACTTGTAAAATCTGTCCATATCTGGGGATGAATTTGATAAGAAAAAAATCTACATTTAAGTGTCAATATTATAGCTAGGCAAATTTAAAATACAACTAAGCAGGATAAGAATCAAAGTTCAAGTCACATCAGAAACTATTCGACTGATTCTTGAGATTTTGTGTAGTTACCAAAAATGGCATACTGCTCATGGGATTTTTTGCGATATAAAAAAACTTGTAAAATCTGTCCATATCTGGGGATGAATTTGATAAGAAAAAAATCTACATTTAAGTGTCAATATTATAGCTAGGCAAATTTAAAATACAACTAAAAGTCTACAAGTACGTAACAATAAGGGCCTCAAAAGCACAGACAATGTAGGTTGAGGCCTTGATTCGCAGCTTTCTAATAAAGGGCATCACAGTGCCACGAGGCTCCCGCAGGGTCTAGGGAGGGTCAAGATGTACGCTGCCTTATATATATATATATATATATATATATATATATATATATAGTCTAAAGGAATTCCCTTCAAATGATGATAGGGAAACTACAAAATTCAAAACAAATCTTCACCTGAATAGATTGTTGTGTGGATGCTGGAGAAATCGAAGGAATTAGCGACTTTACACCATCCGCTTGAACAAATGAAGCACGTGCACTCGGTTCCTTTAGCAAAGTGGCTAAACAATTGACGGCCGTAGGGACTGAACGGCCGGGATGAGATGGATTATTTAACTGCAATATAAAGTATTCTTAGAACATAGACATGAATATCCATTTGACAAAAATAACTATGGCTAATTGAAAGCAATTGTATAGCAACTTCCACTAATTGAAAGCAATTGTCTGTAATCTGCATCACTATGAAAGAGAACTTGGACATCTCCTCCATCCTGTTTATTGGATATGTATAGATTCAAGCCATCCAAAACATTGTACTAGTAAATTCAAATACACAGATCAGCTTCAATATTTGAGAATGTATTTTAGTTAGCAACTGAATCCATCCTAGGCATATAATTAGACTACAGGATCATCCTTGTCACAGAATTAGATTTATACTGAGTCGCTAACACATGACCCAGACATAACAGTCAACTTACATTTCATGCAATATTTCAGATAGGCATACCTGGGCACAGAGCCACTCGACCAGGCTATTTAGCACATGGTCAATCGATGTAAATTTACCCTTCGACTGTGTTGATTCTCCATTTGAAGCAAGAACATCCTGATTTTTTGGTCGATTGCTGCAAGCAAGCACAAAAAATAAAACTATTTGATTAAAAGAAAGCTATGTGATTGATTCCATCGATAGTAGCAACGGTTGATCTCAATTACCTCACGATAAGAGACAAAATCTTGCAGCTTTTTTCTTGTACAAACCAGTTTCCGGTCCAAAGCAATCTGAAAAGAGGGAGAACAGACGTGAAACACTTCACCAGATAAATAGGATACACATACTAGTTGCATGCATTAGTGCCTGCCAGAATGCTCATCAAAAGTGTTGTATACTCTTTGAGCCTACTACATTACCAGCTTAAACTTTCAATGAAAGCGATTTCTGAAAAAAGTGTTGGCCCTCTACCCAATAATAGCCTTATCTTTTGGACTGGCTCAAAGTGATAAACTGGATGTAAGAATATAGAGGAGAACTGGAGAGAAAATTATTCCCAGGCTCCTCTATCAGAAGAGGATAAAACAGATGAATTTTGCAAATTTACATGAAAAATCCATGAATTATATCAGACAAAATAAATAGTAAAGACTCCAGCACCAAGAAGCCAGTTTGATGATTGAGAGAGCAATACATTTAGAACAGCATGGCCTGAGACAAACATGAATGTCTGTCATGGTCCTTTTTAGATGCCAATCGGACAATTATATCAATATATGGCTAGTAAAGACGACAACAACAACAACAAAGCCTATATCCCAAAAAATTTGGGTCGGCTGTTTGAATTTCGTTCATCCATTCAGCTCTCTTAAGAACCATGCTCTCGAGAACACTAGCAAAAGCCATATCCCTCTTTAAAACTTCAAATCGTGTTCCTCTAGTCCTTGCAGCTCCATTAGCTAATATATTATTGCTCGCTCCTCCTTATGAGAGCATCTATTCATCTACGTTGCAAGAGCTCAAGCCACCCAAGACGATTTTTTCTTGTCCTTAGTTGGTGCTTCTTTTCTCAATTGGCGTCACCTCTAACTTCTGACATATAGACTCATTATTTATCCTATTTTTTTATGTACTGCGACTCATGCATCTTAGCATTCTCATTTCGGCTACACCAACTTTTTGGACATGATGTTCTTAATTGTCCAACACTTTGATCATAAAGCATAGTTGGTTTATAGCAGTCTTGTAGAATTTTTCTTTCAACTTTAAAGATATCTTGAAATCACAAAGTACTACAGATGCGCTCCTCTATTTCAATCATCACGTTTAACTCTATCATCCATGACATCTTTGTCAATCGCTCCATCATGATTATGATTGATCCTAAATACCGAACTATCACTCTCAGGTATCTTTTGTCCTGCTATATGAACTCAACCTCTCATTTCTCTTTTGACTTCTGGTTGAATTACATTTCATACACTCCGTTTTCGTTCTACTAATTTTAAATTCCTTTGATTTCGAAGTTTCTCATCACACATCTATTTTAGCATACAATCCTTCTCTACTCTAGTCAACCAAGTGACCAACACAATATCATCAACAAACAACACAATATCGTCAACAAACATCATACACCATGGAATCTCCTCATGGGTAAGTATAGAAATTTAGTTCATAGCTATTGTAAAAAGGTAATGCCTTAATATTGATCACTGATATAAAGTTATAAACCAATGGTAATAGGAAAAGGTTTAATATCTCCTCCAATAGTTCGTACGGTCATCGTAACTCTATAATACATAACTTTAATAGTCTTAGTATAACTATCAGGAACTTGTAAATAAGTAACTAAAATAGTCGCAAGTGTGCAAGATTATATAGGGGATATTCAAGATTCCAGATACGCCAGCCTACATGGCACACAAATAAGTACATACCATTTACACATAGATAAAAGCATATATCAATAAATTATATAATAATAACTATAACTATTCGTATAAATAATACTCAACTTAAGAAAGTTTCATAGGTGTCAGCACTTGATAGTGATTTGTCATGAAACAGCCTAGCACGCTTGGGGTTTGCTGCCAACAAAAGAAATTATGTCATATTGTTAGAGATGAACAAACTATGTTGCCACGAAATTCTGTCTGTGAGTATAAATTTTGTTAAGTAAAGGTATAGTTATGTCAAACATGATGTTAGAGATTAACAAATAAATATTTGCCACAAAAAAAAAAGTATACCTGTGAGCATTTCATCAATTAGAGCAAGAACATATTCAACTGTTTCTTCTTTAGAAATGTCACGCAAAATATTCACGAACACTCGGACATAAGATGGTCCATCCTGTGAAGTGATATAAACAATTCAAACTATAGAGAGTTAAAAAAATTGGGATATTTAGTTTTAGGGTCTCACATATAAACAATTCATTGAACTTCATTGGATACAACTTCATAGTCACATGGAATACTAGAAAGGGCCATTTTGAGATAGAGTCACGAAGCAGGCAAATACATTGGAAAGCTAGTAAGAGTACTACATGATAAAAATTGCACAAGTTTTTGTTTTCTCTGGGATAAACTGAACTATAAAGTTTCACTCGGAACTCCAAAAAAGAAAAGGGAACATTAAAGGATAATGTCATCTATGATAAAAGTTATCAAATGATTTGTATGATAGAACAGTACATGTTACAGATTTGATTGAAGAACTATGACGATAAATACAAGATGTAGTGCATAAAAACACTCTTAATACATAAAATAACATTATAGAAAAGATAACTTTAAGCAAATACAATTTGATTTTCAGTAAATTACAATAAAAAATATTGGTAGAACAGTTGGTTTCATGACTATTAAGTGATTAATGTCAAGACTTTTTAGAAAATGAATAATGTCGGGATCGTAACAAGAGTATCTTCAATATTCAGGGGCAATTTGGTTGCTTGAAAGTGATTATTGAAATTGGGTATTGAAAGTCGAAATCCAAATGAAAGTGAACTCAATGTCAGAAAGTTCTTTTTCCCCTTCTCCACGTCCATTTTTTTTAAAAGAGGATGTGGTGAAGTGGTATGTTCATAAACCAGTTTCAATGGTGTACCAAACCCGTCTTTTGGATTTGCACTTCCCGGATGTGCACTTATCCCATGCTGAATTTGCACTTTGCAGTTTCATCGCCCATTTTCAAGCAACCATACAGTCCCCAAAGAAACAGCTAAGCATATGCATAAAAAATATCCCAAGTCCCCCTTGCCAGTAACGGAGCTAACAAAGTTAGTAAAGAGAAAAAACCAACTCCCAACAATAAATAATAGGATCTAAGAAACAACAACAGAATGGTACAAAAGTAAATTGGAATGAGGAATAGCTTAGAGACACTGAGAACTACTGCTCGGAGATGGGTTAGATGACTGTGGGAAGGTACTTACATCGTCCAGTAAGGTGGCTCGCCGGCTATCGGGCTGCTTGTCATAGCGCCTTAACAGCTGCAGGCATGTTCCTGTGATGAGCTTCGTCGTCATGTATGTCTCCCATGGTATATCCCTCCTGAGAACCTGTAGAAAGTATATATCAAGGGATATACTATGAACCAAAAGACGAGACAAAACGGTCAAAAACATAACCCCCCTTGAAGAATAAATGCGCCGTGGGGATAGCAAGTGCAGTACATTAAACACTGTCTAGAATACATCAGATGAAGGTCTGAAGGAAATTCCAGTCTTCCGGACCGCAGAGATTGTGTCGATTGCTCAGGATTTAAGTCAGCCAGGAATGTTATCCGATTATTTTAGGCCATGTTTGGTTCGTGGAATCAGGGCCTTGGGAAAGGAAAATCATTCCTTTCTTGTGTTTGGATGCCAAAGGAAATTGATTCCCAAGAGGAAGGAAAATAGGGGGAAATGGTTCCACCCACCAACCCAAGGATTCACTTCCCCCCTAGGATTCACATTCCCTCTCAATTTCCTGGACATTTCCAAACATCGGAAAGGAAATTGATTGGAATTGCAAGTTCCAAAAAAAAAGGAAAGAGCAAAGAATCAATTTCCTTTCATTTCCTTCCCTTTCCGCGAACCAAACGAGGCCTAGGCCGTGTTTCCTAGGGCTTTTTTTAGGGCGCACCAATCTCCCTGTCTGTGCTAAACTAAAGACGATTTTCCGAATTGGGGGATGTGAAAGTATATTAGGTTCGGCCAAAAAATTGTCGGGGTTCTTCTGCGCCGACGGATCCAGTGGTCCCAGGTGCCCACGTCCAACCTAACTACACAAGTAGATCGGAGCAAGCTCCAAACTTCCGCTCACGCGGCCGTTATCTTTCGATGCTGCGCGGACACGAGCACAACACGATACGGACACGGGAAAATAAACAGATCGAGACGAGTTCCGTAGGAAGAGGATGGAGAATAAATTGCTATCATAGTCTTTGAGGAGAAATGATAGATGACGAACGAACCTGCTCTGTGGATAGTTCCGCATGCTCCATGGAGGAGGAGGAGATGTGTGCTACTCTGATAGATGATTATATTATATTAGATGAGATCTGATAGAAATAAAATGGAAAGGCAAGGAGAGGAAGAAGAGGACAGAGCGATGGACGAGGAAAGGGACAAGCGGGTGGGTGGCAATCGTACCCACTCCGGATCCGATTGGTTTTGGATTTTAGGCCTCCTTTGGGAGCCTTGTTAGCAATTCGACAAAGGAAAAAAATTGGGGACGGCAAAAGTACGAGTATAAATCGGTTCACTACAAATAGAATACATTCAAAAATTTGGTCAAATATTCAAAAAATAAAAATATTGAGGTTAGAAATTTTACATTTTTAAATATGTTGGCAAATTTGGTTAATTAAACAGGTTTCCAACACGTTTTTTGTGCCAAATTTTTCAATAATTTATACAGAACATGTTTAAAACTTCGCATGCTTAAAATTTACATACTGATTTGGATCTTTCAAAAGTACGCAATAATTATACGTTTATGAAAGATACGGAAAAATTTGCGTATAATACGAGTTTCATTCGGGTGATTGCTAACAAGGGTATAGAGTAGCGATTACGAATACGAGGAGTCGTTTTGGATAGTGTTTAAGTAGGGTCTTTCAAATAAGTCCAATTGAACGGTTCTGAAAGTTTTTTACAGGAATAAAATTAAATTGGGAAGGGTATTAGTAGTTATAAGTATATTTTTTTGTGAGGATATAAATGGAATAAAATAATAAAACCTCTCAAAATCTATCGATTTGGGATGTTTATAAAACCACCCAAAATTACATTATACCAATTTTTAGGGATTTTTGAGCCGACCGAAACAAGTGCTTAAAAAAAAAAAAAGAGGTTTTCATAAAACGGACGGTTCAAAATACCCCAAAATCGGTAAAAACACATTTACCAAGTAGACCCTTTGGGAGGGGAAAAAACCGCCAAATCGAAACTCTTAATGGGTAGGGTTTGGACACGTACCCTTATCCAACTCGATAAGAAAGCCGAAACAAAACGCATACATCTCTACTAATATAACTACTCGTTGAACTCAGTTGACTCTTGTGGTCAGTGAAGAGAGGTGTAATCTCCTTTGGCCAGGTGGGAATCGAACTACAAAAGAGATGTGGATGTGTGTGCAAAAATTGGAGACAGTCGGTCCAATGGCATGCAATGCAACATGTATAAAATCTCGTGCGTTATGCCATATTGAGATTGAACCGTCTAAGTCGTCATGCGCGTTACGTTGGGGGTGTGTGTGTAAAAATTGGGAACAGTGGTCCCAAATGGCATGTGATGTAACATGCATAAAGTCTCGTGCGTTACGCCAGATTGAGATGAATTGTCTAAGTTGTCCCATGGGTTATGTCGGATTGCATAAAGTCCCTTGCGCTACACCATATTGAAATTGAGTCGTCTAAGTCGTTTGTAAATCCTCCATCAACTAATAAAAAATTTACCGAATGTTGCAGACGGATTGAGATTGAATACTAAATCGTTTGTAAATACTCCGTCACTTAATAATAATAAAATATGAAAAAATTGCAGAATGTTGCAGCGTGGTTTTTAAATCTGTCTCTATCAATTAATAATAAAAATTACGAAATGAAGCGGTGAGCATTTGGTTTATTCGGTTTAAAATGAATCGAAATAGTCAAAACTGAATAAACCGAAATTGTAAAAATTAAAAAACGTAACCGAACTGAATAAGTCAAACCCGAAATCGATTGAATAATCAATTCGGTTTGTTCGGTTTGACAATTTCTATTGTTTAATGGGTTGGTCACAAAGTTGGAATCGTGGTTAAATTATATTAAAATTATAATTTTAAACACACATTTGTTGAATTTTAAAGTTGCACACGAAGTTAGACTAGTTGTTAAACTATCAAAGTTGGACTTCAAAACACATGCATAGAATTGATGTTTTCAAAATATACACATTTTTAATCATAAAATATGCAATTGAGGATATTTATATAATTGTATAAGACTTATTCGATTTTCGATTTTGGACCGAAACCGAAATGGAATAAATTTTATAGTATTTTCAAACCAAAATTGAACCGATTTTTCTTTTGAAATCAAACAGAATCACTTACTCGGTTCGTCTTTCGGTCCAAAATCGAATAATGCTCACCCCTACTTCTTATGTATAACTGAAAACATTATCTTTTCTTCAAATATATGTATAACAAATTATAATTAAAATTGAAACATATATATAACAAATCCTAATTAAAATATAAACATATATATAACAAATCTTTATTCAAATATATTCAAATATTTAAATTATTTTTTAACAAAGAAAATTATTTTACGTGCTGCAAGTGAATTTACTAGTAATCTTGTAAAAAAAAGATATGGATGAAGGGATATATTTATTGTATTGCACCAAATTTTTGTTTCAGTGAAATTGAATTTGTTCTAGTAACATATTTACATTTGTTACACCTAATATTCTCATAACATGAACAAAAATAGCTCGTTGTCACTAAATTGATCTGACATCAAAAAATTCTCCGATTCCTTTAATTTATTATATTGTTTAGAAGTTGTCCTGAATTTTTTTTATTTACTTAAGGGGGCGTTTGGTACGCGGTATTTTTTTTTATTTCCGAAAAAATTTAAGATGAAAATCTATTACCACGTTTGTTTGGCTTATAAAAAATTTATTCCCGGAAATTATAAATACCCGGATAAATAGTTTACCCACAAAACATGGGAATTCTATCCCTTGAGAATAGGTGGATATTTTTTTTTTGCCCGGGCAAAAAAAAATTTGTCTTATTTTTTTCCTTTTTTTTGATCAATTTTGATTAGTTTTGAACATTTTTTATTTTTTTGTCGTTTTTGTCATTTTTTGTCGTTTTTTACCAATTTTTTGTTGTTTTAAGCAATTTTTTGTCGTTTTTACCCATTTTTTTTCTTTTTTTTTTTACTTTTTGATTATTTTTTGTCGTGTTTATTGCTTTTTGTCGTTTTTACCAATTTGTTGTCGTTTCAATCGATTTTTTGTCGTTTTTACCCATTTTTTGTCTTTTTGTCATTTTTTGATTATTTTTTGTCGTTTTTACCCAATTTTGTCCTTTTTGTCGCTTTTTGTCAATTTTTGTCGTTTTAAGCGATTTTTTGTCCTTTTTTAGTTTTTTTTGTTATTTTTTCCGATTTTTAGTCATTTTTTGTCGCTTTTTGGTCATTTTTACTAATTTTATGGCATTTTTTGTCATTTTTGTCATTTTTTGTCGCTTTTACCGATTTTTTTGTCGTTTTTGTCGCTTTTTGGTTATTTTTTGTCGTTTTAACCGATTTTTTGTCCTTTTTGACGTTTTTATCGATTATTTTTCGTTTTTGTCGCTTTTTTGTCGTTTAAACCGATTTTTGTTGTTTTTAACCTTTTTTGTCGTTTTTAACCGATTTTTTTTTCATTTTTTGTCGTTTTAACCGATTTTTTGTCATTTTTTGTCGTTTTTATCGATTATTTTTCGTTTTTGTCGTTTAAACCGATTTTTGTTGTTTTTAACCTTTTTTGTCGTTTTTAACCGATTTTTTTTCATTTTTGTCGTTTTAACCGTTTTTTTTTTTTTGTCCTTTTTTGTCGTTTTTATTGATTATTTTTCGTTTTTGTCATTTTTTTTGTTATTTTTTGTCGTTTTAACCGATTTTTTTGTTATTTTTAACCGATTTTTTTTTCATTTTTAACCGATGTTTTTTGTCATTTTTTGTCGTTTTAACCGATTTTTTTTTTGTTTTTTGTCGTATTTTGATTTTTTTTTGTCGTTTTTACTGATTTTATGTCATTTTTGTCGTATTTTGGTTATTTTTGTCGTTTTTACCCTTTTTTTGTTATTTTTTGTCGTTTATACATTTTTTTGTCGCTTTTTGGTCATTTTTGTCGTTTTAACGATTTTTTGTCGTTTTTCATCGTTTTTGTCGTTTTTTGTTATTTGTCGTTTTTACCACTTTTTTCGTTTTTACCGATTTTTTGTCATTTTTACTGGTTTTTTTATATTTGTTCATTTTTTTCGTTATTATTATTTTTTATTTTTTTTCCGGGAATACTTATATTGTCACCAAACATGGAAATGTAATTTTCCAGGGAATTTAATTCCTTGGAATTTGATTCCCGGAAATATAGAATTCCCGGCTATATAGTATTCCGCATACCAAACGCCCCCTAAAAGTCTTTTTAATTGTAACATTTTTAATGTTAAAAATCACTCATCTTTATCTCCTCCTCAATCAGCACCACCACTTTCGACCCCGCACATGCCAGTCTTTACTCAACCCTCCCACTTGTCTCCTCCTCTAACATCCCTTCTCCTGGTGACAATATACATTTTAATTCTCTTTCTAAATTTCACATCTTTCTTTCTACTCTAACTCATGTTATGGAATGGTTGATGACATTTATTTTTTCGGAACGGCTATTTGGCCTGCGGCCCGTCTGCCACGTGGCCCTCTTCCATTGGTCGGTCAATGATCTGAACCCCATGCTAATAGGAGAAGCGATAGGGGAGTGCCACGCATGGGCCACCACAAAAATATGTAACGTCCCAGTCCCAAAATACGTAGAACCAGAAATACGAATACATGCCAGCAGCACTTCACTAATGGGCCAAGCTACACAACAAGCCCATTAGCGAAATACGTAAGCTGTAAATAATGATAACACCCAGAAATACCACACAGTCCCCAGGTATATACATCTAGTCACATCCACATAGTCCACAAAGAGATCAAAAATAAATAAGGAAATGTCTCAAATATCCAGCAATAAAAGTAATGAAGTCTATGCGGGTAAAACATTCTGAAATCACAGAAATAGAAAGAAAGTACAAATCAACTACAAGTCTGATGAAAAGAAAAGGAAATAATGTAGCAAGACTAAATATGATTATAACATGATCACGAAAAATCCTCTGGCACTATCTCGTCCTCCTGTGTCAGTACGCCTCCGGTCTCAGCTCCCGAACCGTAAACCACTGGGTAGTGTTCAGCTTCGTCTAAGCCTGGGAAATAGTTGTTTGCCATTAAAATCTTTTGATTGCAAATTTCAATACAAACAGAACAGTGTTACAATATAGGACCTAGACGTAGTCCTAGGAGTACACTTTTGTTTATCTGGGTCCCTTGTGCCGATGGAGCGAGTGGTAATGCATTGACTCCGTTGACGATCTGACGACGGTTATCGGTTCTCTGAAGGTTTGGATTGCTCTGGGTGCTGGAGCTTGCTGAGAGGAGGAAGACGTTGAGTGTCTGTATCTGCCTCTCTGGTTGTGCGATGTCTCTGTCTGACTATGTATGTTCGTCTCTATGTGTGTGTGTGTGGACGAAGGAAATGATTCCTCTATTTATAGTCTGCAGACTGGCTGCTCATGCGCGCATATGTAGGATGCGCCTGGTCGTGGGGACTCCACGTGGTGATTGCTGATGGAGGCGCATGGACGATGCACCCTAATTGAGGGGTTGAATTCTTCATACTGCTGTTGTGGGCCGGCACGTAGCAGAGAAGAGGATTTTTCTGTTGCTGAGATCTTGGGTGAATCGAGTCAAAGGACACGTGTCATCGGCCCATGGCTCGGAGATCTCAGATTTGGTGGGGAATGATCTGGTAGGATGCGCCTGGGATTGGACGCATGAGGAGACTTTGGCTCGTAATCTTTAGGAGTCGCGAACCATTTGGGGCGCATGGCTTTTGAGGCGCATGCGAAGCTTCAGTAGTGACTTTACTTCTGTCTTTTGGGGATCAGAGAGAAGTCTGGGAGACATGGCTTTTGAGGCACATGCAGAGCTTCAGTAGTGACTTAACTTTTGTCTTTAGGAATCAGAGAGAAAGTCTGAGATGCATGGCTTTTGAGGCGCATGCAGAACTTTGGGCGCATGGCCGCAGAGACGCATGCGAGTGGTTGGGCGGCCACGTGGCTTGTAATCGCCGGAGGAAAGTAATGATGATGCTGACGTTGGCGACGCTTCGTTTTCTGAAAAAGCTGTCAACTGCAGTCTTCGGGGGACGTGCTGCCAACTCTGTCAGACTTCAGCATTTAATGTTCTTTGACAGGTGATGGATTGTCGAATGGGCGCATCGATCGGCGTTCCACTAGGCGCATGGGGCCGCATGGGGGCGCATGCTTGTGAAGCGCTTGGTGTTGAGGGGCGCGTCTGTGTGATGCGCGGTCTGGCCGGCGCATCCGCTCCGCTTGACACGTCTTTTGGTGCGACTGTTACGTTCTTCGAGTGCTTTAAATAGCCGTTTTTGACTTGGCTGAATTCGAAGCGTCAGGTTCATCCATTTAATACAAATTCATTGTACGGGATTCGGAGAGCCATCCACTTGGCGCATGGGTTTGATTTGCCCGGCCTATAAATAGTGGCATGGAGAGAGTTGGCTTCTCGTTCTCTCACGTCCTCCCGAAATGAACTTGTTTACTCGAGTGCATTCTGTTGATGAGATGCTCCCGAGGGTGAAGATGCGACGCATTGTCTTCTTTGATGCACTTGAAGGTGACTGTTACATCCAAAAGTCGGAGTCGAGGGCTTCTGAGGCAGGCAGAAGGTGCCTGTTGCATCCAAAGATCGGGATGCACGAGCCTCGTCTCCGTTATATGGGAAGAGCCACGGATCAGAATTGCGGTGCTGCGGCTTTGGGGGCTCTTTCTTCCTTCAGAGTGGGTGTTGTCCATTCTGGTTGTGTTGAAAGCTGCTCCTTTAGCCGCGGTTTCGATTACGGTCTTCCTTCGTCTTTTGAGGCTCTTTCGAAGCCTCCCCTGGCCACAGGTTGGCTTGCGGTTCCTCGGTTTGGGGAGCTCTTCCTCCAGCTAGAGGGTTGATTGCCACCCTCGTTCTGCTCAATAAATGCTTCATTAGTCGGAGCATTTAGACGGCGGTGAGCCTGGTTGGAAGGGTGGCACATAACTGAGCTGCTGAAAGGATGCACATAACTGAGCTGCTGAAGGGATGCGCCCGGCTGGGAGCACATGGTGGGATGCGCCTGACTGAGAGCGCATGGTGAGATGCGCCTGTTCGAGAGCGCATGATGATGTTGCGCCTGGCTGTAGACTTAGGGTCTTTTCTTTTTGTAGAAGTTCTCCTTTGTACAGCCCTTTTTAAGACATGTAATAGACTTTTATATGAAATAAAATCTTCTTTTAATGTCTATATTCTTGTTTTGCTGTGTTAAAGTACTTTGTCTGAACTTTCTGGCGCATGTAGTGTTTGGCGCATAGGATTTCTGATCGTGAAATTCCATGCTTCTACAATAGCCAGGTCCTCAGAGGACTAGCAAGGTGCATAATATACATGCCAAGGTACAGAAATAAAAACCCTAACTTTCTCCTTTCAAGAACCCGAAGCGACGGCTGAGGTCACACTTCATCGGTTCACGCGTGCGACTGAGCCTATAAATAGACGTGAGGAGAAGAGAGAGAGTTCTAGCCTGATTCCTCTCTTTGCTTTTGTCTTTTAGAGTTCTTCTTCGAAAAAAAATCCTAACTTTCTCCTTTCAAGAAATGGCTCCCAAGACTCCTCGCGACGGTGCTGGCAAGGAAAAGGAGCCTGCGGAGTTCGCCGAGGAAGACGCTCCGCACTGGTTAAAGATCGCGCCTCGGTGGTAGAGGAGGCAGCTCCGGATGCTGATAGTCCCTTTGAGCCGGAAAAGGGCAAGGGCTTGCTGATGCAAGAGCCCTCTGTTGCTTCTTCGACTTGGGGGACGATATCGACGCCCCACCCAACTCCTTCTGTAATTTTGGCATCTGGCGCTGGTAGCGGAACTCAAGTTCCTGATGCGGGAGAGTCTGCTGAGGTCGATGTTCAAACCTCGTAGATTGAGATCGGCGGGTCTTCTTCAGGTCCGCCATCCAGGGTAACTCCTCCAACTCATGCCATGACACCACAAGTGTTGGCGGATGCAGATGAGTACGTGAAATTCATCGTTGAGGCAGTGTATAAGATGCTGCAGAAGGATGTGTCGACAGTGATGAACACCAATGGGAGTTTCGCGATAGCAAAATCCATGGCGCTTCCACACATCAACCTGATACGTCTCCACCAGGGCCATGATCATATGGCCGAGATTCTGGAGGCCTCGGTGACTGAGCTGGATCAGCTGCTTTCTGAGTTTCAGCGTATCCAGCGGAATGATCTTTCCGCCCTGATCGACGCGGAAAAGGAGAAGCTGATTGCTGAAATTGAGTCCTCTTATCAGGCCACCGTGGGTGTCTGGGAGCGCGAAATGGCTGAGACTGAAGCTGCAGTGGAGCGGTTGTCTCAGTCTACGCAGGAGAAGGTGGAGTTGCGAACTGCGTTGGACGCTAGTATCGCGGAGGTTGATGCCCAGATTCGCCATCTTGAGGACCAGCGGGCCCGACTCCTATTGGATGCTAAGCGTGTCCAGGCTGAACATGTAGCAGTCAAGAAGGAGGAAGCAGCTTTCACCCACCGGGCTCTTACTCTGGCTCAGCAGCGGGTACAGCTGGATGAGAAGCATGAGGATGACACTTCTCCAGAGGCCATAGAGGCGATGCGTCAAGAAGCTGAACGTCGGGTCCTGGCGACTGTGGAGACTCGAGCGACAGACTTGAGGCGCCGGATTGAAGAGCTTTCAGCCAACCCTGGGGATGTTTAGGGATTGTAGTCTCTTCTTTTTGTGTATTTGCAACTCTTGCTAGGGATGGTGTAATCCTTTACTTTTTTTTAGAATAAAGAAATACAAAGATTTTTGTGATGTGTTCATTTTTGCTGTCATGAACTTGATAATTTGTGTGGACCTATTATCTTTTGTGCACCTTGGTTTTTAGGTACAGATAATAAGTTTGAGAGAACCAACATGTTTGCTCAGAGGTGATGTGGACGTGGCAAATATGGGATTCAAATGATGGAATCTTCATACTCAGAGGTGTTATGGACGTGGTAGGAATGACTCTGGGGGATACGCGGAACTACTCAGAGGTAATGTGGATATGGAAGTTCTGCGATCAATGTACGGCAACGCAGGGGTTGTCTGTACGGGATGTTTACTCAGAGGTAATATGGACGTGGTAAACATGATGGGTAGCGTAGTCTCACGGAGTGTAAGATTCCGCTTTGTAGGGCATAGGGGGACAACTCAGAGGTGATGTGGACGTGGTTGTCCTTCTACTAGAGGATGCCACGGAACAGCTGGGTTCCGGAAGCGTCTGATTTTGGGGAAGTACATGTCTGAAAGATGTCAAGAGTAGTACTTCTTTAGGAACTTGCCGTTGATAGGCATCATGAACAAGTCTCCATTGGGTTTAGCGAGGCAGTAAGCACCGTTTGAGTATACCGTCTCTATGATGAAAGGTCCTTCCCACTTGGGCTCGAACTTTTCTGGTGTCTTGTGAGTCAACACCATCGGCCTCCTGACTGCGAGAACCGGGTCGCCTACTTGGAAAGTCCTTTGCTTGACCTTCTTGTTGAAAGCCTGTGATATACGGGCTTGGTAGAGTTCAATGCGTAGGAGAGGCTTTTCGTCAAGTGCCTCCAGTTCCCGCAGACGACGACGTTGATTGTCCTCTTCTGTGAGTTGGTTTGTGATTGCTACGCGGAGTGAGGGTATCTGGATCTCGAGAGGTAGTACCGCTTCGCTCCCGTAGACCAGGGAGAATGGTGTGTTGCCCGTCGGGGTCCGTACCGTTGTACGGTAGGCCCAAAGGCATTCGCCGAGCTTTTCATCCCAGTCACGTTTGTTGGATGACACGACCTTTTTGAGTAGCCTGACGATAGTCTTGTTGAACGCATCGGCCAATCCGTTTGCTGCCGGATTGTAGGCGGTTGAGGCCACGTTTTGAATGCGATTCTTGTCACAGAATCTGCTGAAAATATGGATGATGAACTGAGGACCGTTATCGTGGATAATCCTCCGGGGTACCCCAAAACGGTAGATGACATTGTGCTTGATGAAGCTGATCACCCTAGAGCTCCTCACTTCCGCCAGTGGAACTGCTTCTGTCCATTTGAAGAAGTAGTCGGTGATGGCTAGGATGAAGCGGTGTCCCCTTGATGAAGGAGGGGTGATCGGTCCTACAATATCCATGCCCCAAGCTTGGAAGGGCCAAGAGGCGATTGTAGGATGTAGTGGTTCTGACGGTGTATGGATGAAGTCTGCGTGAAGCTGGCACGCATGGCACTTTTTAGCATAGTCAACAGCGTCAGCGGCCATGGTTGGCCAGTAGTAGCCCATGCGTCGCAGTCGATCCTGCAACTTAGGGCCAGGTTGATGGGCTCCGCAGGTCCCATCGTGAGCTTCTCGAAGGGCTTCGGCTGCTTCTTCGTTGGACAGACATCGTAGGAGAAGTCCATCGTAGGAGCGTCGGTACAGTATTTTAGTAGCTGTATCGTAGTAGAATCGAAGGGAGCGTCTCCTGACTGAGACAGCTTCTTTCGGGTCTTCTGGGAGAATTCCATAAACAGCGAAGTCGATGAACGGGAATCTCCAGTCTCGGACATTAACACCAGCACTTGTTGACATGGCATGGGTCACTTGTGAGCACAGGTTGTTTTTAGGACAGACCAAGTCTCGACCAACTACCGTGACATAGTATTGAGATCTTCAGGCTGCTTGACCTGACTGATGAAGGACTCAGCATCCTTCAGAGCTTCACAGAGAGCTTCGCAAGTGTCTTTGGAAAGACGAAGTAGCTCAAACAGAGATAGGCGGGCAGGAGTACTGGCAAGTTGTGCCAGTATGTCGAAGTTGTGGGGCTTGGCTAGCCCCGAAGCATTCTCCTTTCGCAGAGGCCTGTCGAAACGAGCCTCTATATGCTTCTGCTTATTAGCTGCTGGAGGCTTGGACGGACCCCCTTCCTCGGTAGCAGGGACGGTGTAAGGAGGCACCACCTCGACGACAGCTTCGTCGGGTTGGGCGTTCTGTTGTGAACGCGTTTGTACAGGAAGAGCCTCTTCTGCGGAGGAAGAGACCATGCGGCAAGACTTGATCTTCCTGCCTTTGGTTTTGGAGGCAGAGCGTACCTCCGGTTGAGTAACCTCGGAGACGAGGTCAGGGTGAACCCATAAGATCTCTCCCCGAGATGTGGTGAGTGGGATGAGTCCACTCACGTTGTCACGAGTAGGTGGTAAGTTAACCACCTCCATTGTCGCCTTAGGGATGGAGACGACGCCATCTTGTGTTGTAGTTGGCGGCAAGGTGCCGAACTGGAGCGACACCACGTTGGCCGAAACCGTCTTCTCCTCGTAGTCGACGGAGATAACATCCGCATTGATCAAGTACTGGATGTAGTTTTTGAGGACGTAGTAGTCCTTGGTTGGATGTCCGACAAACCGATGGTAGTGACAGTACCTCGAATTGTCCACTTTCCCAACCTCATCCGGACGCTTCGGGTCTGGCAACTTAATCTTGTCACCCTGCTTCAGTATCTCAAAGAGTTGCAGGGTGTCTTCATCGTTGAAAGAATAAACCTCCTTTGGTCTTGGTGCAAGTGGAGGTTTCTGAGTAGGTGCTGATGCACCTTTTGAGGCATTGACAGTCAATGCCTGTTTCCCTTTCGTCTCTCGTCCAGGGTTGTTGGCTGCAGGCCGTTTCCCCTTGTCTTCAAAGACGGGAAAACTGACTCCCAGAAGATGAGCATTGGCCGCTTTCTTTTCTGCGGCCTCGGCTTCGATGATCAAGGAACTCCAATCGGGAGGAGGAGTAGAGTTGAGCCAGAGTTTGACTGCAGGCAGCATGTTCATGCTGCAGGAGGAGAGGAGCGCATGTTCTGGCATGCCCGGGGGCAGTCTGAAGCAGGCCTGTCGGAAGCGTTCGATGAATACCCGAACTGTTTCCTTCTTCTTCTGGCGTATCTCTATGAGGGACGCCATTGTCATGTCCTTCCCGCCGTCGTAGAAACGGTCGAGGAAAAGGCGCGTCAAATCGTCGAAGGAAGATATGGAATTGTCGGGGAGGCTGCAGTACCAGTCGTACGCCACTCCTTTCAGTACGCCGACAAATATGCTGGTGAGTAGCGCATCCTCCTTCGGGAGATGTCCCGTCTGAGACTGGAAATACGTCAGATAGCGACGCGGAGAGTCCTTCCTGTCGTATGGCGTCAGTGTTTGTGGTTTATATTTGGGAGGATAAACTACTTTATTCCATTCGAGGGGATAAGGTTGGGGGATGCCCATCTTTTGGCGCTCCTCTTGTCTCGTCTTGGACTCAAAGCGCTCGCGCAGGTCCCTGATCATCTCGACCACGTCTTCCGTGGAGCTAGGAGTCGGGGAAGGTGGTACCACCTGGAGTTGAGCATTTGAGGGCTCCGACGTCCGAGGGGCTTCGCGACGATCCGTATCCAAGGATACCCGTTGAAGGGGTACACTTGACTCTCCATTGGCCCCTGGGTCAGGACCGGTAGAAGGTGTGCTGGCCAAAGCTGACCGTATCTCAAACACTGCTTGAGTCAGTATTTGCATGGAGGCAGAGAGGGTTTTGAGTCCTCCCTCCAGGGTATCCATGCGCTGGACGAGGTCTGGTGGCGGCACATCAGACTCGGTATCACCTCCAGCCATGTAGACTGTCATGACACGGCTGGAGTCGGATGGTTCAGTTGAGGCTTCTCTTTCAGCCTCACTCTCCTGTAGAGGAGTTGTTGTTTCCGGAGCTTCGTCTTGGCTACCCCCAGCTATGTTCCTGAGGACTTCTTCGTCTTCGAGACTCGGATCCGCAGGGGCTAGACTACCCCCAGCTAAGTTTTGGAGGACGCCTTCGTCTTCGGGAGAAGTATCCTTAAGGGCCTGACTACCACCAGTCATGTCTTGAAGGACTTCTTCATCTTCGAGATGCAGGTCCACAGGGGCCAGACGACCCCCAGCTATGTCGGGGAGGCTGACTTCGCCCTGAGGATGAAGATCCACCCCAGCTGTGCTTTGGAGGACACCCTCGTTTTCGGAAGGAGGATCAACAAGGGCTTGACTACCCCCAGCTTCCTCCAAGAGTTTCTTTCTCCCGCGAGTGCCTTCGAACACTCCGGAGGACGAGACGGTTGCCTTGGTTTTCCTCGGCTGGCTCTTGGACGAGGAATTGCCAGTCGTCTTTCGGACTGACGAGGAGTTGGAGATTACATTGCATGAAGCAACTTCTGGCTCCTCTTTTGTTGACACTTTCTTTCCGAGGCGACGTCGGAGGGGTGTCGATGACTGCAGCCGCTGGAACACCGACTGTCTTGGTGGGACTGCTGACTTGCAATAGCAGTTGATGGTAACCACAGCACAAGTGTGCCCTGTGAGGGACGCATCGTGCTTGTCAGTCGACTCTCCTGATCGGCGCTTGTGAGTGATCACGTTAAACAGATCGTTGGAGGAGAGTGCCACCTTCGCACCCCCTTCAGACGTATGACAAGGCCAAGCGCCGGGGTGGTCAGGTGAATGCCGCGCCCCCTGATCCAACACCAAACAGGTGCTCAGATCAGTAATGGAGGAACAACATTTAAAGTGACTTGAACGAACCTCAGACGCACAACCAGAGGGGGCGCAGGAGTTCAAGACCACTGGGTTTGCCTTACTCGACTTGGTTACGAACGCAACAGATGCGCCTAAGTGAGATAAGGGCTTTGAAGGTTGGCTCATTTCTGGCGCAGAAGCACCTGAGTCAACCTTATACAGCTTACCATTAGCAGCGTGCATGATTGTGAGCGCATGCTTCTGGCTTGCAGCGGGCATAGCACGTTTGGGACGCATGGCCCGTGCTGCCTTGGACTTCTTCGTACTAGCCCGCTGGGGCGCATAGTACTCAGAATCCAAATTCTTCTCGCCACTACAGCGAGTGAGTCTGTCAAAGACAGAGACCTTCTGTGGCACATCGGAGGTGATGCACGGGGCATTAGCTGCGCCCCTGCTCCGTCGACGCATCTTCCTCGCCTGAGAGGGAGATGGCTGGGAAATGTGGTCAGCTGCACGTTTCCCCGAGGGATGCGCTACACCGGTGGGCACATCTCGGTTGCAGAGGACGTCAGCAGGAAGGGAAGGTTGGATCGGCATATCCCCTTCGGTGGTGGTGCCTGAGGCGTCGACTTGTGCACCCAGACTCGGCGGGTCTTCTTCGGCTTTGGCAGCCGCTTCGAAGGACTCGCACTGCCTTCAGAGATGAACTCCTCATACGCCTGTTGATTGAGGCGTACGACCAGCGTCTTGTGGGCGGAGCCCACCTTCACATCGTCGGATTGTGACACAGCTTTCTCGGTGGAGGAGAAAGTGGTCCTCAGCAGAGTCGCCAGCTTGTTTGCCATTAAAATATTTTGATGGCAAATTTTAATACAAACAGAACAGTGTTATAATATAGGACTTAGACGTAGTCCTAGGAGTATACTTTTGTTTATCTGGGTTCCTTGTGCCGATGGAGCGAGTGGTAATGCGTTGAGTCCGTTGACGTTCTGACGATGGGTATCGGTTCTCTGAAGGTTTGGATTGCTCTGGGTGCTGGAGCTTGCTGAGAGGAGGAAGATGTTGAGTGTCTGTATCTGCCTCTCTGGTTGTGCGATGTCTCTGTCTGACTATGTATGTACGTCTTTGTGTGTGTGTGTGGACGAAGGAAATGATCCCTCTATTTATAGTCTGCAGGCCGGCTGCTTATGCACGCATATGTAGGATACGCCTGGTCGTGAGGACGCCACGTGGTGATTGTTGATGGAGGCGCATGGACAATGCGCCCTGATTGAGGGGTTGAATTCTTCATACTGCTGTTGTGGGCCGGCACGTAGCAGAGAAGAGGATTTTTCTGTTGCTGAGATCTTGGGTGAATCGAGTCAAAGGACACGTGTCATCGGCCCATGGCTCGGAGATCTCGGATTTGGTGGGGAATGATCTGGTAGGATGTGCCTGGATTGGGCGCATGAGGAGACTTTGGCTCATAATCTTTAGGAGTCGCGAACCATTTGGGGCGCATGACTTTTAAGGCGCATGCGAAGCTTCAGTAGTGACTTTACTTCTGTCTTTTGGGGATCAGAGAGAAGTCTGGGATGCATGGATTTTGAGGCGCATGCAGAGCTTCAATAGTGACTTAAATTCTGTCTTTAGGGATCAGAGAGAAAGTCTGAGACGCATGGCTTTTGAGGCGCATGCAGAACTTTGGGCGCATGGCCGCGGAGGCTTATGCGAGTGGTTGGGCGGCCACGTGGCTTGTAACCGTCGAAGAAAAGTAATGATGATGCTGACGTTGGCGACGCTTCATTTTCTGAAAAAGCGGTCAACTGTAGTCTTCGGGGGACGTGCTGCCAACTCTGTCAGACTTCAGCATTTAATGTTCTTTGACAGGTGATGGGTTGTCGAGTGGGCGCATCGATCGGCGTTCCACTAGGCGCATGGGGCCGCATGGGAGCGCATGCTTGTGAAGTGCTTGGTGTTGAGGGGCGCGTCTGTGTGATGCGCGGTCTGGCCGGCGCATCCGCTCCGCTTGACACGTCTTTTGGTGCGACTGTTACGTTCTTCGAGTGCTTTAACTAGCCGTTTTTGACTTGGCTGAATTCGAAGCGTCAGGTTCATCCATTTAATGCAAATTCATTATACGGGATTTGGAGAGCCATCCACTTGGCGCATGGGTTTGATTTGCCCGGCCTATAAATAGTGGCATGGAGAGAGTTGGCTTCTCGTTCTCTCACGTCCTCCCGAAATGAACTTATTTACTCGAGTGCATTCTGTTGATGAGATGCTCCCGAGGGTGAAAATGCGACGCATTGTCTTCTTTGATGCACTTGAAGGTGACTGTTACATCCAAAAGTCGGAGTCGAGGGCTTCTGAGGCAGGCAGAAGGTGCCTGTTGCATCCAAAGATCGGGATGCACGAGCCTCGTCTCCGTTATGTGGGAAGAGCCGCAGATCGGAATTGCGGTGCTGCGGCTTTGGGGGCTCTTTCTTCCTTCAGAGTGGGTGTTGCCCATTCTGGTTGTGTTGAAAGCTGCTCCTTTAGCCGCTGTAATACCCAGATCTCGTATTACGTATTTAGAATACGTATACGTAATTTGACCCGTATTGCATGTCTCCCTGCTTGAATTATTCTAGCATTTCATTGATTGGTTTATTCTTGGGTTGGTTCGGCTTGGCTTGGTTTGCTTTGGTTCATCATGAACCAAAGGTGAACCCTCCTACCTACCACCACCCTCTTTACTTATAACCCCTTCTTTTTCTCTTTCATCATTATTTCCTTCTTCATTTACTCTCCACCATTACTTCTTCAACCACCAGGAGGAAGAGAGAGAGAGCTTAGGCAAGTGCAAACTTGCTTCATGATGGATCTCATGTTTTATTGTTCCATTCTCTTCCATACTAGATTCTAAGCCTCTTTAGAACTGGAAGTTTTCAGTTTTGATGGTTATATTTTTGTAGATCTAAGTTTTAAGTTCCTTCTTGTTTAGTTTTCTTAGTTTTGATCTCTAAAAACTTGGTATTTCCAAAAACTAGTGGTTCCATGTTGTAGAGAATTTGATTTCATGCAGTTTTGGCTTTTATTTCGCTTGATTTCGACTCCGGATGAGTAAGTTATGGTCATTACAAGTTTTCGGAACTTTCATAGCTGAACTTGCTGTTTGGGGACGATGAACCTCATGCGCCCAGGAGGCCATGCGCCGTGAAGTCCCGGCAACGCATCCCTTAACTCCGAGTGTGTCATGCGCGTAGGTTTCCTACGCGTATGTATTGAAGACGCAACGTGAGTTTTCCATGCGCCGATTCGTGCAGGAATCCCATGCGCCGATTCGTGCAAGAATCTCATGCGCCGATTGTGCAGGAATCCCATACGCCGATTCGTGCAGGAATCTCATGCGCCGATCGTGCAGGAATCCCATGCGCCGATTCGTGCAGGAATCTCATGCGCCGATTCGTGCAGGAATCCCATGCGCCGATTCGTGCAGGAATCCCATGCGCCGATTCGTGCAGGAATCTCATGCGCCGATTGCGCAGGAATCCCATGCGCCGATTCGTGCAGGAATCCCATGCGCCGATTCGTGCAGGAATCTCATGCGCCGATTGCGCAGGAATCCCATGCGCCGATTCGTGCAGGAATCTCATGCGCCGATTTGTGCAGGAATCTCCTGCGCCAATTCGTGCAGGAATCCCATGCGCCGATTCGTACAGGAATCTCATGCGCCGATTCGTGCAGGAATCCCATGCGCCGATTGTGCAGGAATCCCATGCGCCGATTTGTGCAGGAATCTCATGCGCCGATTCGTACAGGAATCCCATGCGCCGATTGTGCAGGAATCCCATGCGCCGATTTTGCTCTAATTCACTGTTATTGCCTGTTTAAGTTGTTTTGTAGCTAGAATCTTGAAAAACTCAAAACATAAAAGTTGTAGATCTTTTCCTTGGCTTCAAGAATATGTCACTAGTTATTTTATGCAAGTTTCTCTCATTCATGATAATGTAAGGATAGAACACGATAGTGGCCTGTTAAGGCACACTCTTGACAAGTACCAAGTGGGCATGACATGACCTGATAGTGGCCCGCCGTGGCGCACTTCTGACAAGAAAATATGACATGATATACCCTGATATGCTGTTGCGACGGCTAACATGACATGACATGACTTGATAAGTATAAACAACCTGGACACCGTGGACGATTGTGCTTGTGTAATGAACCAGTCTTGTCTTGCATCATGCTTATGATGGGACCCCTGAGTACCACGGTCAGGGGTACCTACTGAAATGGACTAAGGCTAATAACTATATTAACACAGTAGTCATGAAGAGATTTTCCAGCTACAGGCAATCCCGTTACCTGGGTGCTCTTGGGATTTGTAGCCTGCCGTCGAGTAGGGCACATTTCCAGCACACTGTCATGTGTTACACCCTCTAAGTCACTTAAGGGTACATGCGTTTTCTGGACGATGTACCCACTTGAATTCAACCCCTAATATTTAACCTGGGTAACCTGGATGGTCTGCAGGGCTTGTGGCTGTGGAATAATCTCGCTGCATCTTGCTAGTAACTAGGCCTGTGATAACCCTAGTTAGTTAAAGTATCAAGCCGTACTTATTGCTTGGCCGTGAATGATTGAATGGAGTCTAACACTGTCTATTCTTGCCTCGATCCTGTACAAGATTGTTACATGACATGATTACTTGTGCTTGTTTTTTTAACAATAAAGATCAGGGGATCAGTTCTGTTCAGGCGAAGGGTTACAACCCCGATCCTTGTTTGATTTACGGGTTGTAACCTGGCTCCCGGAGCAGTTATGTGTTCTCTTTTCGTTTATTATCTTGTTGTACCCCATGACATGCTCGACATGCTTTACCTTACTTCGAGATCGTGATTATTTGCACTGGCCTTATTGATAAATGGTGGGGATTACCAAGTTCCGTTCAGATGAAGAGTTACAACCCCGGTCCTTGTTTGGTTTACGGGTTGTAACTTGGTTATCTGAATAGTCCCATGGTTATCACATCATATATCATCGGTCATGCCTTTCCTTAATTAATGTCTTTTATTATGTAATTATATTCTTGTGCTAATTGCTGGTTTTAGTTCCTAAGTGAAGCCTCCTTTGTGGCACTTGCTCTTCTGGGGTCTGACCCAGCTGGTTTTGTATGGCCAGATACCAGAGCAGCTCCAGAGGATCTACCGGTTTTCCAGCCCGATGGTGAACACCAGGCGTAACCAGGGCAACGAGTGGGTTTATTTTTGCTCTCCCACTCTATTGTAAAATTATTCTTTTGAAGCGTTTAGCCGGCGGGCACGTGTTAGCTCGTATTGCACCTTTATTTACTGTCTGCCTACGGGCTGTAACATGATTGGCAACCTAGGGTTGATCATGTATGACCAAACTCTTGCTAGTCCTCACATTTTGTAACGACTAGCTTCATGATCAGCTGAATATGTAATATTTGGGACGCCTTACTATTGTATATTTGGTGATCTTACATCTTATAACTGTTACTACTTGCTTGTGATTGAGACAATAGGTTTGATCTTGACCAT
Source organism: Iris pallida (assembly GCA_029216955.1). NCBI lineage: Eukaryota > Viridiplantae > Streptophyta > Magnoliopsida > Asparagales > Iridaceae > Iris > Iris pallida. The sequence goes on from JANAVB010007399.1 coordinate 27,323,968, forward strand.
AGGAGACTGATGGATTGTAGTTAAACCCTGATATATCTAGACAGCCGTGACCGTATAGTGACGTAGATTCCATTTCATTATACGTAGCTGGCTATGTCAGCCCCCGCTCTCCAGTATTCTGGTTCTGGGGCGTGACATGGTTTTAGTGGTGGTCCATGCAGGTCTTGTTATTCAAGATATGTGAGGGTTTACCGAATAGATGTCTCAATCAGTATTCGCCCTTGATCTCTACTTGTATCCTCTTGATCCCTGAAAATCTTGACCTGATCACATGCTTGTATCGTTGATCTGTCCTGGTCCTTCCTTATTGTTCCCTATGTCGTCTTCTTCAGCGGCATTGTTCCTGGACATGCCGATCAGCAAGGCGGATCACCTCCCGTGGACCAGCAGCAACCAGAAGATCAGGCCCAGCACTCAGGAGCAGCCTCTCGAGTCGTACCTACTGGAGGAGAGCCGTCAGTTCAGCCAGTCCAGCCTGCAGAGCCTGATGATGGCACTTTGGTGGGTCTCATCAGATCATTGTTAGCTTCTCAAGATCGCCGAGGAGATGCCTTGCAACAGGCGGTGGCAGATGCTCTGAACAGAGGCGGTCATCCAAGGAACAGTGCAGCAAACAGTTTCAAGCGCTTGAACCCTCCCTTCTTCGACGGCAGTGAAGATGCGATCGCTGCAGATGCATGGCTTCAGGACATAGAGGTGATTCTAGAAGCAGCCAAGACTCCAGAGAACGAGAAGGTGGCCGTAGTGCGCCTGCAGTTACTAGATCTTGCCCGCAGCTGGTGGGCAGCGCAGGCCGATGGATTAGTGGCCCCTATTTCATGGGCAGTATTCAGGGAGAGATTCTAGACCAAGTATTTTGATGCTGTAGCCCGGTATGATCTACAGACGAGGTTCACCAATCTGAAGCAGATGGGCAGGACGGTCGATGGATATGCGACCGAGTTCTCCAGGCTTAGTCGGTTTGCTCCTACCTTGGTAGCGACCGAGTTCGATAGAGCCCAGCGGTTCCAGCAGGGGCTCCACCTAGAGATTTTATTGGCGGTGGAGCAGTTTGAGCATCAGACTTTTGATGCGGTATTGAGAGCAGCTAGGAGGCACGAGTATACCTTCACAGGATCGTGGACAGGACCGGAGGTCGGAAGCGATCTCATGGCCAGATGACCCAGTCTTCAGCACCAACCCCGGCAGCTAGGGCTTTGACAATTGGAACTCCGAGGCAGGCGGCCTCAGTGACGACGGTCACGTCCCCTCAGCAACAGAAGCAGAAGCAATCTTCCGCAATGGGCTGCACTCATTGTGGGAAGCCAGGACACGTTATTTCGGAGTGTCGCAGAGCTCAGGGATTATGTTTGGCTTGTGGAGCACCATACCACAAGATAGGGTCCTGTCCGAATAGGGCCAGTTCATCCTCAGCCCAGACTAGTCCCTCGGTAAGGGGACCAGCACCAGCACCAGTACAACAGCAGTACCAGCCCCCGAGGCCATTGCCGCCTCAGGCACCAGTATTCCAGCAGCAGGGACCCCAACAGTATGCCCTGGTCCATGCTCAGATTCAGAACCGACAGAGAGGTTCCTAGCAGGACATCTTCCCTCTTTCTCGTGCCTTCGATTTCCTTGCTTACATACATGATTGCATGATTGATTGCTTAGTATAGCTTGCCTGAGATTAGTATAGCTTGTTCTTGTCCCTCTAGCCTCTTAATTAAATTCCGAGGACGGAATTCTTTTAAGGTGGGTAGAGTTGTAATACCCAGATCTCGTATTACGTATTTAGAATACGTATACATAATTTGACCCGTATTGCATGTCTCCCTGCTTGAATTATTCTAGCATTTCATTGATTGGTTTATTCTTGGGTTGGTTCGGCTTGGCTTGGTTTGCTTTGGTTCATCATGAACCAAAGGTGAACCCTCCTACCTACCACCACCCTCTTTACTTATAACCCCTTCCTTTTCTCTCTCATCATTATTTCCTTCTTCATTTACTCTCCACCATTACTTCTTCAACCACCAGGAGGAAGAGAGAGAGAGAGCTTAGGCAAGTGCAAACTTGCTTCATGATGGATCTCATGTTTTATTGTTCCATTCTCTTCCATACTAGATTCTAAGCCTCTTTAGAACTGGAAGTTTTCAGTTTTGATGGTTATATTTTTGTAGATCTAAGTTTTAAGTTCCTTCTTGTTTAGTTTTCTTGGTTTTGATCTCTAAAAACTTGGTATTTCCAAAAACTAGTGGTTCCATGTTGTAGAGAATTTGATTTCATGCAGTTTTGGCTTTTGTTTTGCTTGATTTCGACTCCGGATGAGTAAGTTATGGTCATTACAAGTTTTCGGAACTTTCATGGCTGAACTTGCTGTTTGGGGACGATGAACCTCATGCGCCCAGGAGGCCATGCGCCGGGAGGCCATGCGCCGTGAAGTCCCGGCAACGCATCCCTTAACTCCGAGCGTGTCATGCGCGTAGGTTTCCTACGCGTATGTATTGAAGACGCAACGTGAGTTTTCCATGCGCCGATTCGTACAGGAATCCCATGCGCCGATTCGTGCAGGAATCTCATGCGCCGATTGCGCAGGAATCCCATGCGCCGATTCGTGCAGGAATCTCATGCGCCGATCGTACAGGAATCCCATGCGCCGATTCGTGCAGGAATCTCATGCGCCGATTCGTGCAGGAATCTCATGCGCCGATTCGTGCAGGAATCCCATGCGCCGATTCGTGCAGGAATCTCATGCGCCGATTGCGCAGGAATCCCATGCGCCGATTCGTGCAGGAATCCCATGCGCCGATTCGTGCAGGAATCTCATGCACCGATTGCGCAGGAATCCCATGCGCCGATTCGTACAGGAATCTCATGCGCCGATTTGTGCAGGAATCTCATGCGCCGATTCGTGCAGGAATCCCATGCGCCGATTCGTGCAGGAATCTCATGCGCCGATTCGTGCAGGAATCCCATGCGCCGATCGTGCAGGAATCCCATGCGCCGATTTGTGCAGGAATCTCATGCGCCGATTCATGCAGGAATCCCATGCGCCGATTGTGCAGGAATCCCATGCGCCAATTTTGCTCTAATTCACTGTTTTTGCCTGTTTAAGTTGTTTTGTAGCTAGAATCTTGAAAAACTCAAAACATAAAAGTTGTAGATCTTTTCCTTGGCTTCAAGAATATGTCACTAGTTATTTTATGCAAGTTTCTCTCATTCATGATAATGTAAGGATAGAACACGATAGTGGCCTGTTAAGGCACACTCTTGACAAGTACCAAGTGGGCATGACATGACCTGATAGTGGCCCGCCGTGGCGCAGTCCTGACAAGAAAATCTGACATGATATACCCTGATATGCTGTTGCGACGGCTAACATGACATGACATGACTTGATAAGTATAAACAACCTGGACACCGTGGACGATTGTGCTTGTGTAATGAACCAGTCTTGTCTTGCATCATGCTTAGGATGGGACCCCTGAGTACCACGGTCAGGGGTACCTACTGAAATGGACTAAGGCTAATAACTATATTAACACAGTAGTCATGAAGAGATTTTCCAGCTACAGGCAATCCCGTTACCTGGGTGCTCTTGGGATTTGTAGCCTGCCGTCGAGTAGGGCACATTTCCAGCACACTGTCATGTGTTGCACCCTCTAAGTCACTTAAGGGTACATGCGTTTCATGGACGATGTACCCACTTGAATTCAACCCCTAATATTTAACCTGGGTAACCTGGATGGTCTGCAAGGCTTGTGGCTGTAGAATAATCTCGCTGTATCTTGCTAGTAACTAGGCCTGTGATAACCCTAGTTAGTTAAAGTATCAAGCCGTACTTATTGCTTGGCCGTGAATGATTGAATGGAGTCTAACACTGTCTATTCTTGCCTCGATCCTGTACAAGATTGTTACATGACATGATTACTTGTGCTTGTTTTTTTAACAATAAAGATTAGGGGATCAGTTCTGTTCAGGCGAAGGGTTACAACCCCGGTCCTTGTTTGGTTTACGGGTTGTAACCTGGCTCCCGGAGCAGTTCTGTGTTCTTTTTTCGTTTATTATCTTGTTGTACCCCATGACATACTCGACATGCTTTACCTTACTTCGAGATCGTGATTATTTGCACTGGCCTTATTGATAAATGGTGGGGATTACCAAGTTCCGTTCAGATGAAGAGTTACAACCCCGGTCCTTGTTTGGTATACGGGTTGTAACTTGGTTATCTGAATAGTCCCATGGTTATCACATCGTATATCATCGGTCATGCCTTTCCTTAATTAATGTCTTTTATTATGTAATTATATTCTTGTGCTAATTGCTGGTTTTAGTTCCTAAGTGAAGCCTCCTTTGTGGCACTTGCTCTTCTGGGGTCTGACCCAGCTGGTTTTGTATGGCCAGATACCAGAGCAGCTCCAGAGGATCTACCGGTTTTCCAGCCCGATGGTGAACACCAGGCGTAACCAGGGCAACGAGTGGGTTTATTTTTGCTCTCCCACTCTATTGTAAAATTATTCTTTTGAGGCGTTTAGCCGACGGGCACGTGTTAGCTCGTATTGCACCTTTATTTACTGTCTGCCTACGGGCTGTAACATGATTGGCAACCTAGGGTTGATCATGTATGACCAAACTCTTGCTAGTCCTCACATTTTGTAACGACTAGCTTCATGATCAGCTGAATATGTAATATTTGGGACGCCTTACTATTGTATATTTGGTGATCTTACATCTTATAACTGTTACTACTTGCTTGTGATTGAGACAATAGGTTTGATCTTGACCATAGGAGACTGATGGATTATAGTTAAACCCTCATATATCTAGACAGCCGTGACCGTATAGTGACGTGGATTCCATTTCATTATACGTAGCTGGCTATGTCAGCCCCCGCTCTCCAGTATTCTGGTTCTGGGGCGTGACAGCCGCGGTTTCGATTGCGGTCTTCCTTCGCCTTTGGAGACTCTTTCGAAGCCTTCCCTGGCCACAGGTTGGCTTGCGGTGCTCTTATCTTCCTCGGTTTTGGGAGCTCTTTCTCCAGCTAGAGGGTTGATTGCCACCCTCGTTCTGCTCAATAAATGCTTCATTAGTCGGAGCATTTAGACGACGGTGAGCCTGGCTGGAAGGGTGACACATAACTGAGCTGCTGAAGGGATGCACGTAACTGAGTTGCTGAAGGGATGCGCCCGGATGGGAGCGCATGGTGGGATGCGCCTGACTGAGAGCGCATGGTGGGATGCGCCTGACTGAGAGCGCATGGTGAGATGCGCCTGTTCGAGAGCGCATGATGATGCTGCGCCTGGCTGTAGACTTAGGGTCTTTTCTTTTTGTAGAAGTTCTCCTTTGTACAGCCATTTTTAAGACATGTAATAGACTTTTATATGAAATAAAAATCTTCTTTTAATGTCTATATTCTTGTTTTGCTGTGTCAAAGTACTTTGTCTGAACTTCCTGGCGTATGTAGTATTTAGCGCATAGGATTTCTGATCATAAAATTCTATGCTTCTACAATAGCCAGGTCCTCAGAGGACTAGCAAGGTGCATAATATACATGCCAAGGTACAGAAATAAAAATATGAACTACGGCAATCTACTGTATCCGTCTATGTGTTATGCAAGTGAGATACTTTTCTAGAATACCAGACCCCTTCCAGTAAGCCTCACTAGCACCTCAGTAGAGTATTGTCCCCAGTACCTGTGTCGTGGCACCAAGGACAATCAATTCTCGACAGTGATAATCCCTTACACTGCTACAGAGATAAAGGTCACTAAACAACGGGTCACACGACAATAGGTCTGATATTGTAGTCAAGTTCTCCCCAATCCCCATGTCTAGAATCTATCAATGTCAAGTCTGTACAGTCATCTCGAAAGTAAAAGCAATACTGATAAAGAAATCTAGAATGCTAACACGAGGTCAATACCATGAATAGTCATGTAAACCTCGCATCATGAATGTCTCGGTATCCTGTGGTCAATTGTGTCAATGGACACATCAGTATGTACGTAATGCCTAATGTCAATACTCGATGTCACTATCATGACATCGGCACCCGTCTATAAACGGACACTAAGTATCAACGTCCTACGTCATGCAATGCTAATAAAAAAATATATCAAGACAGAAAAGAAAGATCTGTAACGATGGCAAGGCACGCTTGCCTGTAACTACTGTCTGCGGGTAAGCCTGTCCAACTCCGGTGTCCTTGTCGATCCTTCCAAGCTCACCTATAATAATACACTATATTTAATATTTTATATCAACACACCATATATACATTATATGAGTAACTACGCCTCCAAGTTGCCATAACGTTGTTACGACACTGCATTTATTCTATAGGTACATATAGGTACCAAATTCTCTTGTAAATAATTTACAATTATAACAAAATAACATATTTAAATTCTGAAATTTATCTATAAATACTTATATATTGCTATAATTATATTTTCAATAGGAAAGCCCTTTCACAAGAGGTCTTATGTCAATGCCACATATGACTTCCTCAATTCGACACATTAATTTAGTCCCAAAACAATGATTAAAATAAAATTAATAAATTTTGAAAAATCCCAAAAATTAGTTAAAATAGTATTTTTAATTTTAAAACTTGCACAACATAAAGTTTAATATGGATTCGTGGAGTTTTGACACTTTTGGACACAAGGAAAACAGAATTTTTCGGAGTTCAGTGATACGACAAATGTCTTGAATTTTTAGAAATAGCAAACGGATGCAAAACTTAACTTTCAGATATGCGTCGGAAAGGTATCGACGTCTAGATTCTGAATAAAAATATAAAAAGGTTAAAAACTGAACATAGATAGGTGAAAAATGGTCTGCAACAGAATTCATCAGTTTTGGATACCCTGTCGTAGAACCAACGCCACGGGCAAACCGCTTGGAACTAGGGGATCCGGCGATCAGGGGTTGGACTAGACAAACAAAGGTAACTCTCAGATTTGGTTTGAGGAGAAAAAGATGAGAAAAAGTGGGTGAAACATCATCTACAATTCGACTAACCTGCTGTGACGTTTCAGACTTCGATTCGACGGAGTTTCGGCCCAAGTAGCGCGTCGTGCACCTCTCTAACGGCCGTAAGGTTGCTCCTATAGTTGCTAGGGTGGAAGAGGATGTTGAGAGGGATGTTCAAGTGGTTGTGATTGGCACAAAAATTGAAGAGAAATTATATTTTATGAAGAAAGGGGGGTCGGCTAGGGTTTCGGGTTTGGAGTGGTGGCCGCTAGGTTTGGGGGGGATTTGTGGAGTAGTGGGTGATTACGAGAGAGGGGGATGGTTAGGGTTTGATAGGTATATATATATAGTACATGGGCTTTGGTTTGATCTAATTTGGATAGGATTTGGTTCTCCAAATTATACTATTATTAATAGGTTTCCTATTTTGATTAGATGTTTGACCAAGTCAAAGATATAAGAGAATATTGCATATGGCTGCAATTTAATCCTTAAAATTCTCTTAAATATATGTATACTTGGTTTTGGTACTCCTAGTTAGGCTCTAACTAGTAGGGTTGACTAGGTTAGGGTCCGAGTAGCATTACTAGTCAAATTGGACCCGAAAAATTAATTTAATGAGTCTCATGTGCCATTTGCAAATAAGTAGCACATGGAAACTCGATTGGATGGTGCACCCTAGGCATATGAATTGTTAGACTCAACATGTGTCAAAACCATATATTGGGTCATACGGTTTCGATCTATGTCAAGTCCCAAAAGCAAATTGGAAGTTGGCTTAAAATTACGTCAATGGCTCAAATTGGCCTAAGTTGGTCCGAAATTGCGCGAAGTCAAAAGAATGTTGAAAAGTAAATTTGGATGGGACATGATATATTAAACTGAAGGTGGACGAGTCTAGAATTCAAATATGGAACTGGATTTGAGAAAACAATATTTATTGTGCTTCAAAAATCAAAGCTACGGTAAACTACTAACATAATCATTATTGACTTTAATAAATTAAAAAATATATATATATATAAAATAATTAAAAATAAGATCCAAAAATGAGGGGGCTTACAACCTACCCACCTTAAAAAAATTCGTCCTCGAAATTAAAAATAACACAATTATAAAAAGAAAACTTATCATAAGAATAATTAAGCTAAGACTTACCGGCATCTACGAATAAGTGGGGATAACGCTCACGCATAGAATCTTCACGCTCCCAAGTTGATTCTCCCGGAGAATGGTGCATCCATGCAACACGAACCAGTCTAATCGTCTGCCCTTTGAGCGTCTTCACCTTGTATCCAAGATACCTACCGGCTGCTCCTCGTATAAAAAACTGGATCCCACCGTGATCTCAGAGTGATCGACCACATGACTGGGATCAGTCACATACCTCCTCAGATGTGAGACATGGAATACATCATGCACTCCCTCTAGTGACGGGGTAATACAAGACGGTATGCCACCTCTCCTACACGCTCAATAATATCGAACGGTCCAATATACCTTGGACTCAACTTTCCTCTACTCCCGAATCTAATGGTGCCCCGCGTCGGTGGAATCCCCAGAAATACATGTTGTCCTTCCTTGAATTCTAGTGGTCGACGATACGTATCAGCCCAATGCTTCTGCCGGTCTTGAGCTGCCTGAAGATGACTCTGAATCCGCTTTACTTTTTCGACTGTCTGTGTTACAAGCTCTGGTCCAGGTATTTGTCGCTTTCCAGCCTCTGTCCTCTTGCGAAGTCTTCGAAATCTTGCATCTATAGATAATGCTGCCTTGATTCTATCCATAAGCGACGACTGCACTTCTAAATTGGCAAGTACTCCTTGATGTCTCGGCATAATGACTTCTATTCCAAGCTCCTGAAGATCCTCTACTAACTGTGGCTGGGCTGTCAAGAAATATGCAGTAGGCTTTCTACTCAAAGCGTCAGCCACTACGTTCGTTTTGCCAGGATGTTACTGCAATTCTATATCATAGTCTGTCATGAGCTCCAACCACCGCCTCTGTCTCATATTTAGCTCCTTTTGTGTGAAGACATACTTCAAGCTCTTATGATCCGTAAATATCTCCACACGTTCTCCATACAAATAATGCCTCCATAGCTTCAATGCAAAGATCACCGCTGCTAACTCCAGATCATGAGTAGAGTAATTCTTCTCATGTACCCTCAATTGTTTCGATGCGTAGGCTATGACCTTTCCGTGTTGCATCAAAACACATCCAAGTCCACTACCCGACGCATCACTATAAACCACAAACCCTCCCGATCCAGAAGGAAGCGTCAAAATAGGTGTTGAGGTCAACCTCTTCTTCAATTCTTCAAAAGCCTTCTAACAATCTTCTGTCCATCGAAACTCTTGATCCTTGTGCGTCAACCGCGTCATGGGATCTGCAATCCATGAGAAATTTTCTACGAACCTGCGGTAATACCCGACAAGTCCGAAAAAACTCCTAACTTCTGCAACTGATGTTGGTATAGGCCAAGACTCTACGGTAGCTACCTTCTCAGGATCCACCGAAAGTCCTTCTCCTGAGATAATGTGTCCCAGGAAAGGAACTCTATCAAGGCAAAATTCATACTTACTAAGCTTGGGCTATCACTTCTCCTTCCTCAATACTCCCAATACAACTCACTCTATCGTAGGTATAGTATTATAACCTATTCAATGATACTCGTCAGTTCACTCCTAGAAATTTCTCCTAATAGGCTCTACGCATCCGATATCCAGACACTCATACTCGACTCATAATCTCACTAGGATCCATCTCTAAGAAACTAACCCGTTTCTAGCTATTCAACATCACAATCAAACCAATATCTAGCTTAATTATATTCTATAATATAACTATAAGGTTTGTCTATTTTAGTCATCTAATAAATAGAAGGTAATGGAAGCCTAAGGCTGGGTCAAACAAACCTATATACCAATTTCAAACAACGGTAGGGTCAAGCAAAGTAGGAAGGTTTGTCGAATTATCTCCAAGAACGGTATGAGGCCAGACAAGATGCATAGGACGTAGTCTAGGTAAGACTCGAGAACCATATATCTCCGTGATTATGTCACATAAAGTTACTGCCACGCCAGTGTGCATCTGGCTGCAAATAACTTTCTTGTTCCATAATAGGACGGATGGCTGTAGTGTACATCTACCATGCCCGGTAATACAGGTTCTTGAGCTTATCTTGGACAAATCCATAAAATATTTTTGAATTAAATTTTTACAAAAATACAGGAAAAATATCAACATGCATAGGATATGGTTCAAGTAGAATTTGAGAAACATATGTAGCCATGATGCCGTTATCTGAAGTCCTGTCTCGCCAGTATCTCTCAGGCTGCAAAAACTTTGATTCCGTAATACAAGGATAAATATAATTTCTCAAACTTTTACTTGGACTAATCCATAAGGCAGTTTCCAACAAATTAGCGGAAAGGAACGAGAAGAATTAATCAGGAAGTCAACGGGAAAGGATTTAGTAAAATCCCGAATAGATAAGAACACAAAAGCAATCATGTTGAGAAAGAAGATAACATGAAAGCAATCACGCAAAGAGTCTTAGAGAAGTCTATAATCATGTTTGTGGATGTATCCTCAAGTCCTATTCCTTAATTGGTTGCAGGCTCATAGTAGTACGACTATCCTAGGTATCACTACGACTTCGTAAAATTCAAGAAGACTCTACCTGCACTTATGACTTCAAATGACTGTGCTCCTGCTTTCCTAATATGATAGTATACATCCATTATGAAGATTCATCTTACTAGCATGAATATATAAGGATTACAATAGAACATATCAAACTGGATGCAAATCAAAAAGTCAAGTACGAGTTCAAAATGAAGTCAAGGAAGGTACCAAGCATGTGGATGTGATCCTATGGGTCTTTCCTATTCTATTTGCAGGCTCACGTCGGTACAGTTATATAACCGAAGTGATTAACGAAGACATGTATGGGCCACCACAAAAACATGTAATGCCCCAGTCCCAAAATACGTAGAACCAGAAATACGAATACATGCCAGCAGCACTTCACTAATGGACCAAGCTACACAACAAGCCCATTAGCGAAATACTTAAGCTGTAAATAATGATAACACCCAGAAATACCACACAGTCCACAGGTATATACATCTAGTCACATCCATATAGTCCACAAAGAGATCAAGAATAAATAAGGAAATGTCTCAAATATCCAGCAAAAAAAGTAATGAAGTCTATGCGGGTAAAACATTCCGAAATCACAGAAATAGAAAGAAAGTATAAATCAACTACAAGTCTGATGAAAAGAAAAGAAAATAATGTAGCAAGACTAAATATGATTATAACATGATCACGAAAAATCCTCTGGCACTATCTCGTCCTCCTGTGCCGGTACGCCTCCGGTCTCAGCTCCCGAACCGTAAACCTCTGGGTAGTCTTCAGCTTCGTCTAAGCCTGAGAAATAGCCAGGTCCTCAGAGGACTAGCAAGGTGCATAATATACATGCCAAGGTACAGAAATAAAAATATGAACTAATGCAATCTACTGTATCCGTCTATGTGTTATGCAAGTGAGATACTTTTCTAGAATACCAGACCCTTTCCACTAAGGCTCACTAGCACCTCAGCAGGGTATTGTCCCCAGTACCTGTGTCGTGGCACCAAGGACAGTCAATTCTCGACAGTGATAATCCCTTACTCTGCTACAGAGATAAAGGTCACTAAACAAGGGGCCACACGACAATAGGTCTGATATTGTAGTCAAGTTCTTTCCAATCTCCATGTCTAGAATCTATCAATGTCAAGTCTGTACAGTCATCTCGGAAGTAAAAGCAATACTGATAAAGAAATCTAGAATGCTAACACGAGGTCAATACCATGAATAGTTATGTAAACCTTGCATCATGAATGTGTCGGTGTCCTGTGGTCAATTGTGTCAATAGACACATCAGTATGTACGTAATGCCTAATGTCAATACTCGATGTCACTATCATGACATCGGCACCCGTCTATAAACGGACACTAAGTATCAACGTCCTACGTCATGCAATGCTAATAAAAAAAAATCAAGACAGAAAAGAAAGATCTGTAACGATGGCAAGGCACGCTTGCCTGTAACTGCTGTCTGTGGGTAAGCCTGTCCAACTCCGATGTCCTTGTCGATCCTCCCAAGCTCACCTATAATAATATACTATATTTAATATTTTATATCAATACACCATATATACATTATATGAGTAACTATGCCTCCAAGTTGCCATAACGTTGTTACGACACTGCATTTATTCTATAGGTACATATAGGTACCAAATTCTCTCGTAAATAATTTACAATTATAACAAAATAACATATTTAAATTCTGAAATTTATCTATAAATACTTATATATTGCTATAATTATATTTTCAATAGGAAAGCCCTTTCACAAGAGGTCTTATGTCAATGCCACATATGACTTCCTCAATTCGACACATTAATTTAGTCCCGAAACAACGATTAAAATAAAATTAATAAATTCTGCAAAAATCCCAAAAATTATTTAAAATAGTATTTATAATGTTTAAACTTGCAGAACATAAAGTTTAATATGGATTCATGGAGTTTTGACACTTTTGGACACAAGGAAAACAGAATTTTTCAGAGTTCAGTGATACGACAAATGTCTTGAATTTTTAGAAATAGCAAACGGATGCAAAACTTAACTTTTAGATATGCGTCGGAAAGGTATCGACGTCTAGAATCTGAATAAAAATATAAGGAGGTTAGAAAGTGACCATAGATAGGTGAAAAATGGCCCACAACAGAATTCATCAGTTTTGGATACCCTGTCGTAGAATCAACGTCACGGGCAAACCGCTTGGAACTAGGGGATCCGGCGATCAGAGGTTGGACTAGACAAACAAAGGTAACTCTCAGATTTGGTTTGAGGAGAAAAAGATGAGAAAAATTGGGTGAAACATCATCTACAATTCAACTAACCTGCTATGATGTTTCAGACTTCGATTCGACGGAGTTTCGGCCCAAGTAGCGCGTCGTGCACCTCTCTAACGGCCGTAAGGTTGCTCCTATAGTTGCTAGGGTGGAAGAGGATGTTGAGAGGGACATTCAAGTGGTTGTGGTTGGCACAAAAATCGAGGAGAAATTATATTTTGTGAAGAAAGGGGGGTCGGCTAGGGTTTCGGGTTTGGAGTGGTGGCCGCTAGGTTTGGGGGGGATTTGTGGAGTAGTGGGTGGTTATGGGAGAGGGGGATGGTTAGGATTTGATAGGTATATATATATATATATATATATATATATATATATATATATATATATATATATATATAGTGCATGGGCTTTGGTTTGATCTAATTTGGATAGGAGTTGGTTCTCTAAATCATACTATTATTAATAGGTTTCCTATTTTGATTAGATGTTTGACCAAGTCAAAGATATAAGAGAATATTGCATATGGCTGCAATTTAATCCTTAAAATTCTCTTAAATATGTGCATACTTGGTTTTGGTACTCCTAGTTAGACTCTAACTAGTAGGATTGACTAGGTTAGGGTCCGAGTAGCATTACTAGTCAAATTGGACCCGAAAAATTAATTTAATGAGTCTCATGTACCATTTGCAAATAAGTAGCACATGGAAACTCGATTGGATGGTGCACCCTAGGCATATGAATTGTTAGACTCAACATGGGTCAAAACCATATATTGGGTCATACGGTTTCGATCTATGTCAAGTTCTAAAAGCAAATTGGAAGTTGGCTTAAAATTACGTCAATGGCTCAAATTGGCCTAAGTTGGCCCAAAATTGCGCGAAGTCAAAAGAATGTTGAAAAGAAAATTTGGATGGGACATGATATATTAAACTGAAGGTGGACGAGTCTAGAATTCAAATATGGAACTGGATTTGAGAAAACAATATTTGTTGTGCTTCAAAAATCAAAGCTACGATAAACTACTAACTGTCATTATTGACTTTAATAAATTAAAATATCTATATAAAATAATTAAAAATAAGATCCAAAAATGAGGGGGCTTACAACTAGGAGATGAGGGACCGGCATCGTCATCCACTAACGGAGCACCACTCCGACGTCCACTGGTGGAACCTCTACCTCCACGGGATACTCTACAGCCACAGGAGTACGATCCTCTGCACCCTACCATACCTGATAGAAATATATATATCTACAAGATAATAAACACGCATTTAACATATCATAGTTTATAAAAATAGATCCGGAGCAACCCTCCGTTGAATTTCTAGATAATAACCATGCATTTAACATATCACAATTTATAAAAATAGACCCGGAGCAACCCTCCGTTGAATTTCTAGATAACAACCAAGTCTAGATAATAACATCTAAAAACATCCAAGTCTAGATAATAACCATGTCTAGAAATAAGAAACATCAAGAGTTGTAAAACCATCCAAGTCTAACCCTACCGAAAACAAATTCGGTCAAAAATCATATCTTATATATATCTACTGTCGTCTATGCTGGGGCAGATAGAACTCCCTCAGCCACCGCGCATAAGTAGGATGCACGCCAGCAAGATTAATATCCAGAGGAGATGGATGATTGGAACTATCGGTGCAATTGCCCTCTGGTGCCACCTTATCCTTCACAGCTATCTCGGCTTTAGGAATCACTTTCTCCTTAATATTAGGAGAAAGTTCTTCTTTGACCTTCATCTCTGCAGTAGGTACCACTACCTCCTCAGCAACAGGAGGAAGCACTACCTCCTCAGCAGCAGGAGGTGTCACTACCTCCGCAATAGCCATTTGTGCCTCTCTCAAGCGACGTGCTTGGGTCATAGGTGCCATCTGGTAAGATTGATGGAAACATGAAGATTAATTAGGGATTAAACAAAATGACAGTATTAGACGTGTAATGTGGAAGACTCATTGTTGCGTGAAAATTAATTAGTGGTTAAACATATTTTACATTTTATTTTCTTTTTAATCATCGTCTAAAAATTTATCTTCTTCGTCCTCCGCGTTTTCATCTTCCTCTTCCTCCTCATCTTCGCTTTCATCTACTTCGTTTTTCTTTTCGGATACTTTTACCTCTTTTATACGATTAGATGTGTAATATGGAACTTCCGTTGTGTCCACGTCAACTGTATTTGTTACGAGAGGTAGCTCGTCCTCCTGATAAGCTATTTCGTCAACATCGTAGGTATTTCTGGCTTTAGTCTTGCATACTGTCCACTAGTCCAACCTAGTTGTTTTCCGTCTAGGATAAGTAGTGAAGTAAACAAGTTGAGCCTTGTAGGAGCGTAAAAAAATGCTTCATAGACCAAGTCAAAGAAATAGAGCTTTACGCAAATCAAAAAGAGTCAACAAACTACTCTACGCAGGCTATTCTACGTGAGCTGTTTTACGCACACTACTTTACGCAGGGAACAGGCTGTCAGATCATGCATTTAATGCAAGTGATAATGAATCTGACATAATGATTTGCTGACAGCATATAACACAGAATTCGAAGAGATTTGATTTACACAGAAACCAACATTGTCGTTTAATGTGTAATTGGGTTACTTTACGCTCAAAAGACGACTTCTTTTACGCATGACTACTATATGAGCTTTTTACGCTCAAAGTTGACGTGTGCGTAAAGTTTATTTGGGCTACTTTTTACGCCCAAGGCTGTTTTATCAACCACTTTACGCAAGAAGTCTATTTTTGGGCTATTTTATGCCTAGTCTACTACTTTACGCTGGAAGTGTATTTTGGGTCATTTTTACGCCCGATTGTTTCTGACCACTTAAGAACGTGGTTTGCCCACGTGGCTTTCATGCCACACTTCTCGAGGAACGTGTGTACGTGCTCTCCCCATTTTATTGAGATAGTGGGACATGTATCACCATGCATAGATATCACAACTCTACATGGGACACGTGTCCACGTGCGTAGAGAGTGATTTACGTCGTGCACTACAACAAAAAACCCTTTTAATGACGGCTAAAAAGCGTCATTAATGACGTACCATGACGCTTTTTTTTTCACAGCAACCGTTATGAAAACGGGTGTTATAAATGTTTTTTAAAAGCGTCATAAAATAACCGTCATGAATATGATGAGTTTCTGCTACACTTATTTTCAGCGTAGTTTGAAAGCGTTATGAATAGATAATCTGTATAGACTCAATTCAGCACATTTATAATGCTCAATTCTGCATATTTATATATTACTTTCCAAAAAATCATAGAACAATGCTCAATGTTGCTCAATTCAATTTCAAAACATTCATTACATTATCACCATCTTCATTACATTATCTCAAAATAGGGTATCCAAATACATATATTTATAACTACTACTTAAATGAATCCTCAAAACAAGTAACTACTTTGGCTTCAACTTGAGCACATCAAAACTATCAACATCACGTGTAGCAAATCCCACCACTGCAACAATAGTTGCATCTTCATGTGCACCTGAGAAAGAAAATTAATACTAGTTAGCTACAATTCCACCATGCATCTATAACAAGTATTATCAACACATTAAGATAACACCAACTTACAAATTTGAAAATAGAGAGAGCTCTATGAGCTAATCTTCAAAAACTTCAATGACTAAGGCATTAAAAACGATATATCAATGGGTCATGCATCAAAATTGACAATAAATGGTATGTGTACCTTGGCTGAGAGGAAGTTTCCACTTGAAACAGAGACTCCTAGTTCATGCCACCGACTGTTATCACCATGCTGACAAAGATTTAAAATAAGAGGTCCAGGAGAAAGCTTAGCCTCTATTGTTAGACGTACCCTTCCAGCTGCTTCCATTGCAGCTGTTAATGAACCAGAATCAGTAATTCGGTATTGACCAGCATACTTTCCTTTTTTTCCTGAAAAGGACACCATTCGCTAAGTGCTTTTGACAGGAATAGGCATGCACAGATAGCACTAAAACAGAAATGGATTAAACTAAAGGTCAACTTAAGCAAAA
Organism: Iris pallida; assembly: GCA_029216955.1. Lineage (NCBI taxonomy): Eukaryota > Viridiplantae > Streptophyta > Magnoliopsida > Asparagales > Iridaceae > Iris > Iris pallida. The sequence continues at coordinate 27,340,863 of JANAVB010007399.1, forward strand.
AAAAACATTAAAAATCTATAGCTCAATCACTTGTTCATAGATCATTCTGCTATAACCAGATTATACCAGGGCATCCCAGTGCCACAAGGCCAAGGCTTCCACTTACACAAGGTCTAAGGAGGGTCAAGAAATACGTAGTCTTACCCACATATACATGGACAGGCTGTTTTTGTAACTCGAACCAGCATCCTCCACGATGCAAGTAGCAAGCATTACCGTCATGCCAAGTGGCGCCTCTCCCATGACCACATTATACATTTAACCTCTTATCTCAGTGAAGAATGAGATCACCACTGAATCATGTGCAAATACAAGGATCCATCGTGGTCCCCAGCAACCAGCCAACCTCTTCAAATATTATCTCGTATATGTCATCCATTGGACACCTATTTAACCCATAACAGAGAAACTTTCTCTGAAAATTAAATTATCAAGGTTGAAACTTAAACCTCAGACAGATTGCATATAAAGTATAAACCAACACTTAAATCTATGAATTTTGAGCAAGATTTATCTTGATGTAGCCACGATTGCAAGCACCTTGAATCAGTGGAACACATTAAAAGAAAGAGGACAGAGAGTTAAAAGATGAGCCTCTTTATTTTAACTTTTTGCAACTAACCTTCTAAATTCATGCACTAGAATATATAATTTTCCGTTGCGCAACACTGTGAAATACCAAATTCATTGTAATAAAAGGGCATATGAACAAAAATGTAGAGCCAACAATAACAATGCAACTAAAAATGAGTGTGCTTTCATTTCAAATTAAGTCTACGAACATCATTAGTCTATGTATACCAAGAGACAACAATGGTCAATGTAGGGGAAAAATCACTTGAGAATAGGAGGAGAATATGGGAAGAGCAGAGCATACAGGAAGCATCATTGCTAAAAGTAAAATGTGCTGATTATTCAGTTAGTACCAGTACCATACTTGTTCATTATAAGAGGGAATATTTTATCCAATAAAATTATGTGAATTACCAGCACCTGCAAAGAGCAAAAAAATGGTAAGCCCAAATGAACTTGCGTACCAGTGCTTAGAAACCTCAAGCCAGCACACGAACTCAAGGAACTAATCACCGAAAAGTTTGAAGGCATGGTGCCCGTTCCGAGCATCGCAGCGAAGCTCGTAAGTGCCTCTTCGAAAAGCCCATTGTGATCGATACCCGATATGATTGAATTCCAAGAGATCTCGTCCCTCGTACTCATGCCTTCGAATACCTTGTTGGCTTCCTCAATGGCGCCACAATTTGCATACATGTTAACCAGCCCATTCTTGATCGCAATCTTGCGGTCTACCAGTCCGGAACAGACAAGGTTAGGGTTAGGGTTTTGGAGTTGGGGGAAAAGAAGGAGAAGAAGTGGACAGGAGGGTGTAAGGAAGAGGAACTGACCCATGAGGGCTTCGGATCAGAGGCCGGCGCCGGAACCGATGAAGCGGCGGTGGTTGCGGACCCACGACATCGACGACGCCAGAGGAAGGAGAGGAAGAGCGCGGAGAAGAGGACGAGCAGAACCCTAACGCTCCTCCTTCGCGTTCTTGTCGATCGCGTACGCGACGGCCTCGAGCTTGTCCTGGAGGGCGACGAGGAGCATGAGGCCCTCCTCGAAGATTTTGGATCTAGGGTTAGGGTTTTGGAGTTGGGGGAGAGGAGGGAGAAGAAAGGAGGAGAAGGAGAAGATCAGAATGTTTTAGGGGAGATGCGGGCTACAGCAAGGATTTTGCCAAAAATTGAAGTTAAAAAATATTACAAGTTTGCCACCGCTCTAAACTATTAATAACGTTTTGTTTTATAAACGTTATAAAAAGCCCAGAATTAGCCCAAACCGTCATAGAAAAAAGATATTTTTCAACTTAATAACGCTTATGTATCAGCCGTCATTAAAACTCCGTGTCGAGCGTCATTAAAAGGGTTTTTTGTTGTAGTGGTGAATGACAGTTGTTAGCATAAAAACCCGATTTTGTTGCTTTTTACGCACAAAGGGTCAAGTCTATAAATAGATTTATTTTTTACATACCAAGAAGACATGAGAGAATACATAAAAATCAGAACCCAGAGATTTTGATTTTTCAGAGCATTCTTCTTCAACTTTTCTTCCAGAACAGAGTGAAGCAAAGCAGGAAAGCATTCGACCTCTCCATCAGTGCCCAAGTGCGTCGATATCTTTCTGGTGACTTAGTTCTTTCGGCTGTTCATCTTTCAGCAGTACTCTTCATCATCATCGTATGGTCCAAGGAACAAAGTGATCGCCTTCAGATCAGACTTCCATAGCAATACTTTTCAGATTACTTGTACTTCAAAAGCCAATTTTTAGGCATTTTGTTAAGTAAAACAAAAATGGCGACTCTGCTGGGGATCGAACCCAGAATCTCTGCTTTCGTAGACCAGACTGCCTACGAAAAAATGCTCAGGACTGGGGGTAGTACTCACTGCTCCAATGTTCAGAAATCACGGAAGGCGCGAAAAGTTTGGATTCCTAAGTCCAAACCATCCTCGGATCTCCCCGTTGTCTCTGAAGGCAAAGACATCCTTCCTACTCCTGTTGTGGAGACTCCCATCGGTGATGAGGCAGTCTCTACTTCAGTGATCCGCCGTGGGCGTAAAAACTAGTCTCCCGTCTGTGACGTGGCAGACTACCAAATGTTACGCTCTGAGCGTAAAAATCGGGTTTTGCGCCCGGGGCGTAAAAATCAGGTTTTGTGCCCTGCGCGTAAAAATCAAATTTTATGCCCCACGCGTAAAAATCAATCTCCCGTCTGTGACGTGGTAGACAATCAAATTTTACGCCCCACGCGTAAAAATTAGTCTCCCGTCTGTGACGTGGTAGACACATAAACTTTACGCTCCGCACATAAAGGAAAATCTTCCGTCTATGACGAGGCAGATACTCATGTTTTACGCTCTATGCGTAAAGGTAAGTCTCCTGTCATTGACAGAGAAGATAAAATTCATAAAGATGCCTCTGCATCGAAAAAGAATTTACCTACTCGCATACAGCATAAAAACATGAATTCCATTATTGGTAAAACTTCAGTTGGCCACCAACAACCTTCCTACACTGCTTTACACAAGGTACCAAATCTGCAAATTATGCGTAATGCTGATGGAGTCCGCTGTGCATAAAAATCTCAGGATTTACGCACACAACTCCAGGCGCATAAAAATACCCAATTTGGTTCTGCTAATGCAGCAAGTAATCTTCTTTATATACAAGGAACTAAACGATTTTCTGTCCCAAATATAATAAAGAAGACTGCTTCCTCTACTCCCTCTGATTTACGCGAGTTGCTTGTACAAAAGCGTAAAGACAGAAAATCTCCTGTGACACTCTCCAAAGAAGATCACCATTGTGAGTGTCACCAGATTGTAATCAAGTGTTGCTGTTCGACGTCTAAACGGTCAGTTTTTGATCGGTTAGGCTACAATGTTCAACAATTAGTTGATGATCAAGAACATGAGTTGTCATATGCCTCAGTTAATATGGCATCTCATACCAACAGAGGACGACGTCCAAGACGCAACTCATCACAGACTCCTGGTCAACAACAGTTTAATCGACTTCTTGATAATTTCGAAAGTGTATATCAGAATACTCGATTGAGAAGTCAGAGACAGTTGCAAACTTCTGACTCAGAAGCTGGGGGTACCCAGTCTTTAGAGTCCAAAACTAATAGCATTGATTCATACTTCTACACCAATCCCTCTGTATCTTCAAGGGAGGTTGAATCTTATGCTATTGGAGACAAACCAGAGATGTCATCCGCTAATACAGAACAACGTCTCTCTGCAGTTGAGCAATCGCTGAAGGATATGCTTGCTATGATGCAATGTATGCATCAAATAATAATGACTCAGCAAGTTTCTCAACCGGCAGTAGTAACTCCGGTGCAGGTAGCAGCACAAACTCAAGATAGTCAAGGGGTTGATATACCCTTGAATAATCTTAGTCAGGAGCCTGCTGTCAATCAAAATTCTGCATCTCCAGATCCTATCATTCCAGAAGATGTACCACTTCCAGTGGGGGTTACGGTACATCCGACAACAATTCAATCAAATGTGCTTCCTCAAACCAGTGAAGCTATTCAAGCAGTGCGAGAGCTAAAAGCACAGTTTGAAGTTCTGAAGCACAAGGATCAGCTCCAGAGGTTAGGGATTAAACAACCTTATCCTCCTCACTGGAATGATGTGCCATTTCCTCCAAAGTTCAAACCACAATCCATGGTATTATTTGATGGAAAGGCATCTCCCAGTCAATATATCAATTATTTTGATATTATGACTATACATTTGCAGAAGAATGATGCTCTTCTTACCCGAGTTTTCATCGGGTGTCTAACGGGTTCAGCCTACGATTGGTATCGCAGTTTGCCCGACAATTATATTTCGTCTTTTGACGAATTCAAAGCAATGTTTCTCTCCCGCTTCTATGAAGGAGGCATGGACATGAACATGTCTTCCTTAATAGAAATCAAACAAAAGGAGAATGAAGATACTCGGACGTTCATTGAACGTTTCCGACAGGCAACTCTGAAAATGCCTCCAGGCATGCCAGATTCAGCACTGATTGATACGTGCAAGATGAATCTGCGACCATCTATTACTGTCTTTACGGGTTTCCAATTCACAGATTGGGCCTCGTTTATCATAGCAACAGTTTCAGCCGAGACCAATGGTAGGTTGGCTCGGGAGTACGGGATGATCTTCGCTTCAGAAGACAAAAAAAAGAAAAACTCTTCAAATAATAATTCCGACAATCGTAATGGAAAAGGGAAGGAAACCTTAGTGGTTAACCTTTCCAAACCCAAAACGACATCGAATAATCAAGAGTCTTCCAAGCCAAAAGAAGAATACTCTTTCGATGACAGTGATATCCCAGGAATATTTCAATGTCTAGTAAAGAGTGGCAAACTTCAGATTCCAGAGCCGAAAAGGCCTAATGAGGTAAATTTGACCGACAATCCTAAATATTGTATCTATCATAGATACATCAATCATCCTACCAAGGCTTGTTATATTCTGAAGAAGAAAATCCAGGAGCTGATAAATGCCAATGCTATCGCTTTAACTAACAATGAGCATACGGTCACAACCAATATGGTTTCTCTTCAATTTGGAGGTTTTCCTCCACAACAAGTCCCAGATGGAATTATCCCAATTCCAAAGACGACGATGAAATTTTGAATATCCCGCCTGCCAGAGAGCAAAATGAAGGGCTTTTGCCTCTTACACTTAAAAATGGTAAAATCATGTGGGTACACCCTGATCTAGTGCCGAAAATGGATAATGAAGGTAAAACTTCGAAATCCAAGAAAGGTAAAAAAGTCAAAACCTGTAACACGATTTCTCATATTTTTACCCCAGACCATGATGATTTGGATCATTTATGGGGCGGTATTCCTTTAGAAGATAGACTGAGGGGTTTGAACATATGTCCTCCAAGTTTGGCTCCTTCTACCAAACTCAAGCTTACTCATCGACAATGGTTAGCGATGAATAGTATTCCTTTATACAGGGTACAACAAGTCTTCGCTGCTTATGAGAAAGCTCCTACAGGGATCTTTCCTCCTATCCCGAGTATTCCTCCTTCTTCTGTGGCTACAAAGATTTCTATTCTTCCTTCTACGGAAGTCTCTATGTCTTCTTCTTTTCCTGTGGTTACAGAGATCTCCATCTCCTCTTCCTCTGTCAAACCACCCATTGAAAGTCCGCTACCTACTCATTTGTATAGTCAACAATCAGTCCATCTCATGAAAAAGATGGGCTATGACTTTCAAAAAGCGGAAGGCTTGAATTATGATAAAGGAATACGACTTCCTTTACAACTTCAAAGTCAGAAATCCACTCTCGGATTGGGTTTTAAAGATTCTCCTAAAAATCTTCGCAAGAAAAAGACTAAGGGAAAGAAGACTAAATCCTGCAATATGGTACTTCATTCTCCTGAGTTCGAAGAAGAGACCTTTGCTAGTACGAGATCTGGAAAAGAGTACCACAAAGATTATGAAGGATCTTCCAAAGAAGTGGAAGATGTTGTTGAAACAGTTCCAGCTCAATCATCTCCTGTTCCTACTAAACCATCTGTGATTGAGAAGGGGAAACAGAAAGCAGTACGCTTTGACGTCCCGTTAAAATCTGCTTCAAATCAAGGGGTGGTGATGAAACCCTACAAATTCGATATTCTAGCCCAGTTAGCTAATACTCCGACTAGACTTTCGATATTTGAGCTGCTTCGCCTTTCAAAAGAAAGCCGTGAAACTCTGAGTGAAGCTTTGCTACAGGCGGATTCTTGCTTAGCTCAACTCAAGAGTCCTGACAATATACCAGTATCATGCCCACAATGTCATAGTGTGATGGAGGCAATTCCTAATATTACCTTCACACAAGAAGATATGCTGTTGAAGCATAATAAGCATGACAGACCTCTGTGTTATACAGGGTATATTGAATCCACTGAAATTGACAGGATTTATATTGATCCTGGGTCTTCAATTAGCATAATTCTTTAAAGTATGCTACGACCTTTGAGGATCCCTACTAGTGAATTGATTTACACTAGTACCACAATAGTTGGTTTCAATTCTGGAAAGAGTAAACCGCTGGGGAAGATTCGGCTGAAGATTCAAATTGGTGATCTTCGAACTATGGCAACATTTTATGTTATTAACTCAGATGTATCTTACAACATCCTCCTTGGAAGACCGTGGATACATGAGCATAACATTGTGCCTTCAACTCTCCACCAATGCTTTAAGTATGTGGATCCTCAAGGGGTTGTGAAAATCGAATTTGCGGATATCAATTCCTTTAAGGGTGTTGAAGCATATTTTTCTGACTCAATGCTCTATAAACAAGAGCATGTGAAGGAGATATCAGATATTGCCGAAGATCGATCATCTGTTGAGGATCAATCGATCAATGAAGATTCTCTAGAAGAGTAACCTTTGAAGATTAAGGTCAAAGGCCGAATCCAACCTCAACCTGTCAATGATCAACCTTTGATGATCAAGGTTAAAGGAAGAACTTGGGCTTCATCTGAGGAAGCTGTGAAGATTCCAATTAAGAGCCAAGTTCAACCCCTTATGATCAAGGTTAAGGGACGTACTTCTCGTACAAATGATCCAGAACCCCCACTGATCATCAACCTTGGCAAGTCTATGCAAAAGACGGACGACGGTCCGCTAATCATCAATCCGAAGCGTAGTAGTCAATTTGTAAATGATGTAAATATTGATCATTCTGTACTTTCTAATATCAATGAAGATTTCCTTTTGGAGTATATGGCTATCAAATTTATTGAAAGAATGACTTTATCTACTGATGATCAAAGTCATCATAAAAATGACATAAATATAGAGAAAACTTTATACATTGACCATAAGGAAAATTTCTTTCCTCCTCATGTCGATGTTGGACTTTATGCTCAAAGATTCCTAACATCTTCTCCTTATTTTCTTCCTATAGCCGCTTTATCACAAGCTTGTGTAACTTATAGACGTCACGAAGAATCTTATTTCGTGATTCCATCTGATAAGAAAAACAAACACCAAATTGTGTTTGGTCTGGCTAGAAATATCTCTGTTATTCAGACAGATGATCTTAGAGATAAAGATAAAGAAAGAATCCGAGTTGACAAAAATAGTCAACAATCTCTTAAGATTATCCAGAATATGGGATATGATTTGAAGACTATGCAAGGTCTCAATCAAGGCAATAGTAGACGGTTACCGTTATGTGGTGACCCGTTTTACCAGAAAACTCGTCATGGGTTAAGATATGATCCATCCCACATGTTTAACGAGGATATTCAAGAAGACTTTTCTTCTAGTTCTTCACAATCTTCAGATACAGAAGAAATCCAATTCATCGAATCGGATATACCCCACATGTACAAAGAAGATATGAAAGAAGAATCTTATTCTAGTCTTCTACAATCCTCATATTCCGAGGAAGACTATTATGATGAATCTGAGGGTATATTCTCAGTTAATATGGTTCAAACTGATGGTAAATCAGAACCATTTGAGAATGATCCTTGGGCACAACAAATGGACACTCAATGGGAACTTCGTTTTGAACAACGACAACCACCTACAGAGGATGAAATTGTCCAAATTGATGTCGGAGACGGAACTACATCCAAACCGATATTCATCAGTAAAAATCTCTCCGAAGATGAAAAGGAATAGTTGATACAACTGATTAAAAAATATGTCGATATCTTTGCATGGAGTTATGAAGATATGTCGAATCTAGATCCCAAAGTAGCTACTCATAAACTCAATATTCTTTCTAATGCTAAGCCTGTGAAACAATAGAAACAGCATTTTAGACCAGATATGATGGACGCAATTAAAGCAGAATTCAAAAAGCTGATCACATGTGGCTTTGTTCGTGAAGAACAACACCCAGATTGGGTTGCCAACATTGTACCTGTTATAAAGAAGAATGGAAAAGTCAGAGTTTGTATAGATTTTCGAGATCTTAATGCAGCTTGCCCAAAGGACAAATTTTCACTTTCGATTACCGATGTCATGATAGACAATACATGTGGTTTTGAACGCATGTCTTTCATGGACGAATTTTCAGGATACAATCAGATTAAGATGCATCCAGGAGATGAAAAGCATACTGCTTTTCGTACACCTCTTGGAGTCTACTGCTATACGGTTATGCCGTTTGGACTAAAAAATGTCGGTGCTACGTATCAATGGGCTATGAGCAGCATCTTTCAAGAATATCTACGAAAAACAGTTGAATGTTATGTAGATGATATTGCTGTCAAGAGTCGATCAAAAGATGATCACATTCAAGACTTGAAGACAGTGTTTGAGTTGATGTGCCAACATCAACTGAAGATAAATCCTACTAAGTCTTTCTTAGGGGTTTCCAGTGGCAAGTTTTTGGGATTTGTCATCACTTCTCAGGGTATCCATATTGATCCTGATAAAATCAAAGCTATTCTTGAAATGCGTTCTCTACGCAATTTAAAAGAACTCTGCGGCTTCCAGGGTCGCATTGCTTATATCAGAAGATTTATATCCAATCTCTCTGGAAGATGTCAACCTTTCTCCCGTCTATTAAAGAAAGGTGTATCATTTGTTTGGGATGAAGCATGTCAAAAAGCTTTCAATGACATCAAGCAATACCTTACGAATCTACCTGTTTTGGTACCTCCAGTGGTAGGGAGACCATTTTTGCTATATATTCGAGCCTTGGATCATTCACTTGGTGCTCTTCTTACACAAAAAAGTGATATGGGTCATGAACAGGCAATTTATTATCTTAGCTGAATGATGGTCGGAGCTGAACACATGTATACTCCTGTAGAAAAAGAATGTCTGGCCTTGGTTTTTGCTGTTCAAAAAATACGACATTATGTGTCAGGACAAACTATATATGTCATCTCCAGAATAAATCATATTCGGGTATTGATGAGAAAACCAAGCATTCTTAATTCCAGATTAGCCACCTGGGCGATGTTGCTCACTCCCTATGATATGGTCTATGTACCTCAAAACTCAGTGAAGGGTCAAGCATTAGCTGATTTCTTAGCAGCTCACCCTATACCTGAAACATCGAAGCTATATGAGGACATTCTATATGAAGTCGTGGATTGCAACATGACTTTAAAGGATGACATTTGGCAATTATACTTTGATGGAGCATCACGAGTTGGACCTAAAGGCAATATTGTCTCAGGAGTAGGAATTGTTTTGGTTTCTCCTGACAAAATGGTTATATACCGTGCTTATTCTTTCAATGAGCCATGCTCCAATAATGTCGCAGAATATAATGCTCTTCTGATTGGTCTTCAACTAGCGAAACAATTGGAAATTAAGTTCCTAGAAGCTTATGGAGATTCTCAACTGATTGTTAATCAGGTTAGAGGGACGTATGAAGTCAGAAATCCTGACCTCATCCCTTATCATCAAGTGGTAATCGAATTGGTCCTTTCATTCAAAAGTTCTTTATCGAATTTGTACCACGTTCTCAGAATTTGGAAGCTGATGCTCTTGCTAGTTTAGCGGCAGATTTAGATGTTCCTATTCGAAGACAAAACACCATTACTTTGTTGAATCGAGACTTATTCTGTGTCAAGAATAATCTGCATATTGAATAGAGTTATACTACAGAATCAAGTTTCCAACAAAGGGATTGGAGAAGTCCATTCATTGATTATACGGTTCATGGGATTTTACCTAAAGATCCAAAAGAAGCTTCATCAATTAAAAAATGATCATTTCGATTCTATTATGATTCTTCTTTACATATGTTATATCGTCGTTCTTATGACGGACTTCTGCTGCGTTGTCTCTCTGAGAATGAAGCTAAGCAAACGCTTCGTGAAGCTCATGATGTTGTCTGTGGTACCCATCAATCGGGTCCAAAATTACAGGACCGCATTCGAAGAATGGGGTATTATTGGCCATCTATGATAGCAGATGTTGTAGATTATGCCAGACGGTGTAAAGCATGTCAGATTCATGCTGATTTTATTCATCAACCGTTTGAATTCTTACATCATACATTGGCTTCTTGGCCCTTCGAAGCTTGGGGCATGGATATCATTGGTCCTATTAACCCCCTTCTGTTAAAGGACATCGGTTTATCCTAGCTATAACTGATTACTTTTCTAAATGGGCGAAAGCAATTCCCCTTGTTGAAGTAAAAACATCTAATGTGGTTAGTTTCATCAAACACCATGTCATTTATCGTTTTGGGATTCTCCGACGGATAATCTATGACAATGGACCACAATTTGCCAGTCAGGTATTTTATCGATTCTGTGATAAGAATCGGATCCAAAACTTGGCTTCTACAGCTTACAATCCAGCTGCTAATGGTTTGGCCGAAGCCTTCAACAAGACAATCATCAAACTTCTTAAAAAGTTTGTCTCTTCTAATAAACGTGATTGGAATGAGAAACTTGGAGAATGTTTATGGGCTTACCGAACGACAGTCCGAACTTCTACTGGTTTTATACCATTTTCACTAGTTTACGGATGTGAGACGGTTCTTCCACTGGAAATCCAGATTCCATCTCTTCGAATATCCATTGCTAATGAGTTAACTACAGAAAACAATGATCGCTTACGACTTCAAGAACTTGAAGGATTGGACGAGAAGCGTCTTCAAGCACAACAGCACATTGAGCTATATCAAGCCCGCGTATCTCGAACTTTCCATCGTAAAGTTAAAGAGAGATTATTCAAAGTCGATGAGCTAGTTCTAGATGTTCGAAGACCGATGGTGATGACTCATAAGAGCAAAGGGAAATTCCAAGCAAAATGGGAAGGCCCTTATGTTATCGAGACAGTTTTCTCCAACGGTGCCTATAGATTGTCTAAACCTAATGGAGATTTGCTCATGATGCTGATCAATGGCAAATTCTTGAAGAAATATTATGTTTGAATTTCTTCCTTATTCCCCAGCTACCAATGTTTGGTTAAGCTTGGAGAGAAATTTTAATCTTTTATCTTACCAGTTGATTAAAAAGTTGGATTTATTATTTATCATGTTCTCATGACCTCTGAATAAATATTAAGTCTGCTTATTTTTCCTATCTATCATGTCAATTTGGCCTCTGAATAGATATTAATCTATTTTTCTTTGAGTTGTTATGATCTGTCACGTCCATATTACCTCTGATAGTATCGTATATTCTAAACAGAAAACGAGATTTCATTATCTATCGTGTCCATATTACCTCTGGATAGATACAATTTATTGAATTTTAGAAGACTTGTCATGTCCATATTACCTCTGATAGGTGTTTTCTATTTTATACCTATTGTTTAAATTCAAAATAAATGATAGGATCACAAAACAAATATTTTATTCATTTTTTGTGAACATTACAGAATGAATAAGATAAAAGATTACAAGAGCTCTTTAATTTTCCTATGGTGGAGCAGAGATATCTTAAAGTAATTTCTGCAGCTCTGCTAGACGCTTATCACGAGAGCTCAAAACATTCCTGGTGACTTCGGCACGTCGAACTTCGGGAGTGCAAATACGAAAAAGTCCAGCAAAGCTGATTATCAGATTATCCTTGGCTTCATCATGGGTTCTGATAGTAGATTCAGCTCCGTAGGCCTGTTTTTCCAAAATCGAGCTCTGAGTTAGGTGCTGGTCCCGTGCCATGATTATCTGCTCCCTCTCTGCTTTCAAGCGAGCCAGTTCAGCCTCAACTTCTCGAATTTTATCATTTTATTGATGAATTTTCATATTCGAAGTGTCATAGGCTGCTCTATGGCTATCCAGCTCAGGCTTTATTCCAGCCAAAAAAGCTTTCTCTTTGGCGACCTTTACGCTATATTCATAGAGGGCTTCATTATATCTCGTCTCCCGAGCGAGGTAATCAGCCGATAAGGCATCATACTCTTCCTGGATGAGACTTTCAACAGTTTCACTTGACAGCTTAAGATACTCACTGACGGGCTGTTCAAGTCCCTCCACGATTTTCTCTAATGCTGTTGCTCTCGCCGCATCATTGAACATAGCAACATTTCTGATGGTAAGAGCCATCGCCGCCTTCAAACTCTCATAATTGAGGCCCCTATTCAGGACCATCTTGATTAAAGCCGCCAGAGTCTTATAAAAAGTTTTAGTATGAATCTCAACTGAGAGATTCATTTCTATACTTGAACTTGGCGTTGCAGCAATATCTACCAAGTCTCTTCTTTGAAGGCTAGGAGCAGATGCTGATACCTTGGTAGTAGGCTGGGGTGTAGTTGTTGTTGTTACTGCTACCAAAGCTAACTCATTCTTGGGAGTCTCAGAAATAGGGTCCTCAATATTTGTTGTTCCAGCCGTATCTGGAACTGAAACTACGGGAGTTTCGGTGATAGTTGTAGGTGGAATGATATTTGTGGTAGCTGACTCAGGTTCTGGCATTGTCTCTTCAGAAACTTGTACTGGATCAGTAATCATAGCAGAGGATGCTATTATACCTTCTCCAGCTTCAGTTGGTGACTTGAATATGCCATCATCACCTTCCTCAGCTATTGACTCTGCAAGTTCTTTGAGTATTTCAGTTGTAGAGAATTCTTCTACAACTGAGTCTTCATTAAAATTTAGCTCTTCCTTAGCAGCTGTTTCATCATATACAGTAATTTTTACTGTATTTTCTTCTTTATCTTTGCCCTCAGCAGGAGGAAGATCTTCTGGATGAACTTGTACTTCTGGATCTTGTTGTACCTCCATAGAAGGAGGACATTCGTCTTGAGTCTCCTCTTCGGGCTCTCGTAGCACTTTTTCTTCTGAAGAAGAAGCCTCCTCCTCAGATTCCTCGTTTTCTTCATAAATATCTTCTTGAGGAGGAGGAGCCACAAGCTTTGGAGTAATATTAACACCTACAAAAATTGAACAAAATAAGTTAATATACAAAAGTCATAGTTTTATATGGATTTTGTATAATTTATATTTACCTGGAGTATGTGTAGGATGTGCCAAGTATTCATCATAATCTCCAGTCCAATCCTCATCATCAAAAGTGATAGTCGGTTCATCGGATGGGATAAGCACCGAATCCCCAGTTTGTACTGGGGCGACGTCTTCAGCAACTTGTGCCTTTTGTGGCAGAGTTAAATGAAGTGCCGAGCTAAGACGTCCTGGAGATAAGACTACTGCAGGTGTTGCTAGTTGAAGTACGGAAGATCCTTCTCCAGGGTGAACTGAAGAAGATCCTACATGTTGTAGCTCATCCGCCTGAGTATCGCTCTCTGGGGTAGAAGCTCTTGATCTGGAAGGTTTTTTTATGGTAGCCTTCTTCTTCTTCTTCTCAGGAGTTTTCTCTGGAAGTGTGACGGCTGTACTTTGCTTCCTTTTACAGGACTTGCCAATAACAATAGGTTCTGCGGCCTTCTCCCCAACTCCTGTAGCGATAACTTCCAGATATGGATCTGGAATGGCAGCATCATCAGGGATATCTGATTGTACCCTGATTGGCTCCTCAACGTTCCCTTCCTTAGGCCATCTCAGACTACCTCTCATGTTGTAGCCGTGAGCGAAGGAACGGATTTTTTTCCAGACTTAAATACCCAAGACTCCTTCTTGGGGTGTGTTTGCGACTTGCAGTCTATTGCATCCCCAAACAAGAAAGCTGGTTTTGCAAATTGCTGGCCATCAAGTGAAGTCAACAATTCTCCATTAATCATAGATAGCAGCATTCTATCCCCTTGGACAGCTATCAACTGAGCTCTCTCTATGGGGTACTCCGGATTCGCTTGGGGAAACTCTACATGAGACAGGTTCTCCAAGTAATTCGAGCCCACCATACCCACTGATGAGCCAAAGACTTCTGCGAGTGGGTGAGCTTGCAAGTCCACTGCCAAAAGAAAAAGAAAAAAATCAAGTTAGTGAAAATCTAATTTGAAATTTTTACGCAGATATATTGGTCTAAGTTTTTTCACATAAAGGAGTAAAAACTTTGACTATGTAAATTTTACGCTTATTAAAAGTTGATAAAAGTTTTAAAGTCTTTTGTTTTACACAAAGTTTTTTCACTTGTGAAAATTTTACGCTAGCACATGTTGATGTGAGCGTATTATAAATTTTACGCTGGCATGTGTTGACATGAGCGTATTATGAATTTTACGCTAGCACATGTTGATGTGAGCGTATTTTTTATATCTTATGCTGGCATGTGTTGACAAGAGCGTATTATGAATTTTACGCTAGCACATGTTGATGTGAGCGTATTTTTTAGATTTTACGCTCGCATGTGTTGACATGAGCGTATTATGAATTTTACGCTAGCATGTGTAGACATGAGCGTATTTTAGATTTTACGCTGGCATGTGTAGACATGAGCGTAATTTATAGAATTTTATGCTGACACGTATAGACGTGGGCGTATTTTCCTAATTTTACGCTAACACGTATAAATATGGGCATATTTTATAATCTTAATTTCTACGCTGACACGTATAACGTGGGCATGAAATTAGAGATTTAGGTCCTCTTCTCCGACGAGTTCTCGGCCAAAGGGTAGTATTTTACCCCTCATTGGAGGAGCCACGGCGGGGTTGTGTTGCTGAGACGCTGCTGATGACCGGACGGGATTTTGCGCGCGGTCAACCGACGAGGAATCGATGGCGGGCTACTTGCCTTTGCTGACGGCGACGGACGACTTCTTCGGAGCCATTGAATCAAAGCAAGAATCGAAGAAGGAAGAAGAGAGAGGAAAGATTGAGATTTCGAAAAACAAAGTAAAAGTCTTATCTCTCTTTGAAAAGCCCTATTTATAGAATTTCGAAATCGGTTCAAATTCCCAGATTTTACGCCTACTGTTGGATATTCCAACTTTTACGCGGATGACCGTTGGATATCCTGAATTCTACGCTGACTGGTGAAATCCCGAATTTTACGCTTCTGTTCAAAGTATTTCAAATTTTGAAAATATTTGAAAACTTTGAAGGGGGTCTTGTAGGAGCATAAAAAAATGCTTCATAGACCAAGTCAAAGAAATAGAGCTTTACGCAAATCAAAAAGAGTCAACAAACTACTCTACGCAGGCTATTCTACGCAGGCTACTCTACGCGACCTGTTTTACGCACACTACTTTACGCAGGGGACAGGCTGTCAGATCATGCGTTTAATGCAAGTGATAATGAATCTGACATAATGATTTGCTGACAGCGTATAACACAGAATTCGAAGAGATTTAATTTACACAGAAACCAATATTGTCGTTTAGTGTGTGATTGGGTTACTTTACGCTCAAAAGACGACTTCTTTTACGCATGACTACTATATGAGCTTTTTACGCTCAAAGTTGACGTGTGCGTAAAGTTTATTTGGGCTACTTTTTACGCCCAAGGCTGTTTTATCAGCCACTTTACGCGAGAAGTCTATTTTTGGGCTATTTTACGCCTAGTCTACTACTTTACGCTGGAAGTGTATTTTGGGTCATTTTTACGCCCGATTGTTTCTGACCACTTAAGAATGTGGTTTGCCTACGTGGCTTTCATGCCACACTTCTCGTGGAACATGTGTACGTGCTCTCCCCATTTTATTGAGATAGTGGGACATGTGTCAACATGCATAGATATCACAACTCTACATGGGACACGTGTCCACGTACGTAGAGAGTGATTTACGTCATGAATGACAGTTGTTAGCATAAAAACCCGATTTTGTTGCTTTTTACGCACAAAGGGTCAAGTCTATAAATAGACTTATTTTTTACATACCAAGAAGACAGGAGAGAATACATAAAAATCAGAACCCAGAGATTTTAATTTTCCAGAGCATTCTTCTTCAACTTTTCTTCCAGAACAGAGTGATGCAAAGCAGAAAAGCATTCGACCTTGCCATCAGCGCCCAAGTGCGTCGATATATTTCTGGTGACTTAGTTCTTCCGGCTGTTCATCTTCCAGCAGTACTCTTCATCATCATCGTATGGTCCAAGGAACAAAGTGATCGCCTTCAGATCAGACTTCCATAGCAATACTTCCCAGATTACTTGTACTTTTGTAATTTTCTATTTTTCTTTCAAAAGCCAATTTTTAGGCATTTTGTTAAGTGAAACAAGCCTGACTTGCTAGGACAAATGGTTCGTATCCTGGATATCGACGCTGGTAGTTAATATCCATAAGACCATGCTTGTCAAATTTCCAACCTTTATCTTGGATCGGATCAAACCAATCACACATGAACAACACGATCCTAGCCGGCGCTATACCGTAGTTATATGTCAACTCCACAATCTCCCGTAAGATGCCATAAAAATCATTATCCGGATCGACATCTTTATAGTTTGTAGATCGAATACATAAACAAATATTTTTGGTCGAATCAAGATCCGAAAAGTTCTATCTGATCGGAGCATTTGTTGACTTGAACCTAAACCCATTCACACAATAGCTTGGCCAGGTTTTGACGGAATAAATAGGCCCCTTGGCTAGAGTTCTAATAGACTCATCCTCTAGTATTGCGTCTGGACGATCGACCTAAATACCACAAGATAAGAAATTAATTCAGCGTTCCGTTAATTACTGTGCAAAGTGCATATACGAAAAGTAATTACTGAGCATCTTACATATGCACTCAACCATGAAAGAAAATGACGTCTCATTTTATGTTCCAGTTCTTCATCCGTTATGTACTGTCTACTCGACCTCACCTCATCATTAAATATGCTAAAAATAACAACACATCGACCAATTAGTGTAATAATAATATTGGATACTATATTACATGCATGGACATATTAGTTACTTATCTCTCAAGCTTTTCCACTTCTTACTCGTCGCAGTTGAGTAATATATATAACTGAGTAGCCCTTAGTTCCTCGTCATTCAGATATCTTTTCTTCATTTTTCTCGAAGGCTTTCCGAAAGTATTGAAAACTTTCAGTATTGCATCATTAGATTCAAAATATCCATCATCGTTTCTCGGAGCTCTTGTTCTATTAGTAGCAATATGTGGCTTAAAATACATCGAGCATAAGTTTGTAATCTCCTCGAGAACATAGGCTTCACAAATAAAATCTTCGATCCGAGCCTTGTTTTTTTACCTTTCTCTTTAGGTGGTTCAAATGCCGCTCAAACGGGTACATCCACCGATAACCGATGGGCCCGCCAACACGTGACTCGTAGAAAGATGGATTGGCAAATGCTCTATGGAGTCGAAGAACCCAGGAGGGAATACCCTCCCAAGCTTGCACAGTGTTACTGCAATGTCCTTCTCTTGCTTTTCTAGACGATCGACAAGCAACTTAGTAGAACAAAGATCTCTGAAGAATATGCTCAGCTCTGTCAACGGATCCCAAATGACCGACGGTAATAAGTCCCAAAATGCAATCGGAATTAACCTCTCCATAAATACGTGACAGTCGTGGCTCTTCATACCCGTCAGTTTGTTCTCCTTCGGGTTGACGCATCTTCTTAAATTCGACACGTATCCGTCAGAAAATTTTAGGCCCTGAATCCACCTACAAAGTCTCCCTTTATCCTCCATGTCTAGTAAAAAAATTGCCTTAGGCTGCTTATACTTTCTATTGCCTTCCTTTATCAAATGCAATAAAGGACGTCTACATATATCTTTCAAGTCCAACCTGGCCTTGGGATTGTCTTTCGTCTTTACCTTTACGTCCATCACAGTATTAATTATGTTGTCAAACACATTATTCTTGATATGCAAGACGTCAAGGTTATGTCTGATCAGATTGGTGCTCCAATATGACAGGTCCTAGAATATACTTCTTTTCGTCCAATTATAAGTGCGGCCAAATTTATCACACTGGTATCCCTTTGTAGGCTCTTCGATAGCACTTGGAAAATCCTTGACCTCCTCCCATATCGTATTTTTGGTCCACCTTGGCGGTGGATTGGCCTTCTCCACAACGCTGGCATGAAAAGCATTCATGTTCCTCCGGAACGGATGGTCCTTCGGCAGGAACTATCGATGACAATCGAAGAAGCACGATTTTTCTCCGTGTTTCAAACGGAAAGCTTTCGTGCGGTCTATGCAATACGGACATGAGAGACGACCATGAGTGCTCCATCCAGATAATATTTCATAGGCCAGAAAGTTATTGGTGGTCCACATCAGTTCGGCCCTCATCTGAAAATTCTGCTTTCTAGAAACATCGTAGGTGTTGGCACCTACTTCCCACAGCTGATTCAACTCATCTATTATTGGCTGTAAATACACATCGATGTTCCTCTTTGGTTGGTTCGGCCCGGGATAATAACGGTGAGAAACATATACGGAGTCTTCATGCACATCCAAGGCGGTAGATTGTACGGAGTGACGATCATAGGCCAACACGAATAATGGGACCCAAAAGTCCGAATGGAGTAAAACAGTCGGAGGAGAGACCCAATCTGACATTACGCGGATCCAAGCAAAATCTGGATACTCTCGATCAAAGTGCTTCCATGCTTCTCCATCAAAAGGGTGATCCAACACTCCTTCAATTTGTTTTCGTCTGTGCCAACTCATGTTTTCTGCAGTCTCCTTTACCATAAATAACCTCTGCAACTGCGACGTCAATGGCAAGTTGTGCATCGAGTCGGTAGGCTTCCTTACACCGGGAGTCCTACTTGAACTTGTTGCCTTGTAGCGATCAGCACCATAAAATCTGCATGCGTCTTCATCCTTGTCGTCTTTGTAGTACAACATGCACCCGTTGCGACATACATCAATTTTCTCGTATCCCATCTAGAGAGATCTCACCATCCTCTTAGACCGGTAGAAGTTTGTAGATAACTTTGCACCTTCCGACAAGATCTCTATAAACAAGTCGATGATTCGATTGTAGCATTCTTGAGACATATTGAAATCGGACTTGATGCTCAACAGTCTTGTAACCACCTCCAATAGTGAATGATCCTCACAACCATGATACAAAGGAGTCCTTGCATTCTCCAGCAACTCCATAAACTTTGCAGCATCGGCATTCGGTGCCTCCTCAGCCGCATCATGATTGTCCGGATCGAAATTAGGCCCCACAGCGTCAAAAATCATGTTCATCCACCCTTCGTCGTAACCAGCATGGTCATGGACATCTATATACGGCAAATTAGGCTCCAGCTCCGATGCTAAAGGCACAAGTTCTCCGTGTGAGGTTCACTGATAGTAATTCGGCATGAAACCTCTCGAGTATAAATGATATGTCACATCCACTTCTGGATGATATTTCATGTTGTGACATCTCACACATGGACACTTAATTTTGATACGGTCCATATACTGAGGGAACGCCTTGACGGACTGCAGGAACTGCTCTACCCCTTGTATAAATTCATTCCGTACACCGTACATGTCATCAGGATGACGATTGTACATCTACGAACGATGCCGCATATAGTAATTCATATCCATTAATTATCAATAATTCTGCAAAGATAGATACACATTATTCGAGTATATTCCAAATGGATGTATAGACACATGCGTATTAAATGAGTGTCATCACATGTTCAACAAGAAGGCCCCCTCTCTGACCCCCCTCTCTGATCCCTGTCTACTTTTTTGCTTCTCATTCGACACTCTCAGCATCCTATTCTGCATCATATATATGATATATACCTTAATCTCAACCTAGAGAAGTGTGAAAATATTAATATTAACTGCGGTTCACAGTATCGTTAAAGGTATCAGAATCGGTATAATGAATCTCATGGCTTCTGCTACGAGAGCAAAATGTAGAACCAAACGTGAAGCAAAGGTGCATATTCAAAACAGAAGCCATGAGATCCATGATACCGATTCCGATACCGATACCGATACTGTGATTGGTTAATATTAATATTTTCACACTTCTCTAGCTAGGTTGAGGTTACAGGCGCTCAAATATATGTCTCTCTTAGGCGCCTAACGTTCTTAGGCGCCTATTAATTTTAGGAGCTCTGTTCTCCTAGGCTCCTGTTCATCTAGGAGCCTATCTCTTTGAGGCACTTTGTTTACTTAGGCGCCTGTTACTATTAGGCGCTCAGTTTTCCTAGGCGCTTATTCTCTTGGGCGCCTATTTTCTCAAATACCCAATTTTTTGATGACGTCTGCAAATCCACATGGCGTGTTAAGCTGCCATACATACTGAACATGGTGCACTACTCCGAGCTTTTTGAAGAACTTGCCCATGATCATGTGCCTATTCCGTATAGGAGCCACATGTCAATAGCGCCTATGTTAAAGTGGCGCCCAGAGGCTTAGGCGCCTATCTACAGAGAGGCTCATACTTTGGATAACTGTCAGGTGGTTATTCCTTGGCTTTATAAATAGAGTTCCATTCCCCCAACGTACAGACAGAGAGGGGAGGGGTATAGTTGGAGCACTCATCACACTTCCATCTTCTGCAATCATCAATCCTCAAGAGTAAGTTCTTCAACCGTTAATTGAAGCCGAAGTTCTGTCGATACTTCTACACGGCCGAGCCACACAGAAGATTCCTCGTCAACATAAGCTCCGAGACATAGTGACAAGCTTGCTTCCATCCACAATCATCTCGTCAAAGGGACAAAGCGGTCATCAATCAGACTAGACTCCTACAGTTGTACTTCCCCAGAATTTATTGTACTCGTGTACGATTCTTTAAAGTTTGTAATAAAACTTTTTGTTTTTGCAAACAAAATAGTGACTCTGCTGGTGACGACCTTCTCCTCCAACGAGAAGGTGACAACTCAAGGCGATTCATCATCGATTGGCACTAAGAAAGGAATGTTGGTCGTTAAATTTGACCAAACAACGTTCGAAAAGATGTTAAGTGCTTCTGGTGCTAAGCGCGCCCCTGTTTCTGTAAACAGGGTGCATAAAGCTACTGTGACCAAAGTTAGGCGTACTGTACAAGTACAGAACCACTCTCTGAAGAGGTGCCTCGAATGGGTGCCTAAGTCTGCTGGTGTGCCACAAGGAGATAGGCGCCCACTTGAGGGCACCTATTCTCTCAAGACCACTGATCCCACCTCTACTGTGATGCCCAAATATGTGGACACATCATCTGGGGATAGGCGCCCGCTTGAGGGCGTCCATTCTCTCAAATCTACCTCTGCAGTGATGCCCAAATCTGTGGACACATCATCTGGAGATAGGCACCCACTTGAGGGTACCCATTCTCTCAAATCTGCCTCTGCAGTGATGCCTAAATCTGTGGACACATCATCTGGAGATAGGCGCCCGCTTGAGGGCGCCTATTCTCTCAAATATACCATCTCTAGTTCTTCTATGGGAGATGAGCCATAGAGAGATAGGCGCCCACTTGAGGGTGCCCATTCTCTTCCATCTATTTTGCCAAACCCTGAATCTTTCATCAAAGGCACTACGGCTGCTCAAAGGCACCGTATCAGACGTACTAAGAGATTATGCGCACAATAAAAGAGGATACTTCATATCCCTTATTTGAATGAAAAACTTTCTAACATGTGCATAAGTAGTAATGCACGAGGAAAACTCTAAGTACAACAGACTGAAATGATGGTTGATACTGATATTCGTACCCATCTTAACAGGCGTCGAGCCCAACTTAACCAGAATGTGCACCCCATTGCTGAACAAGCAATGACGCCTATAAGTTCTGGGCGCCTAAAATTTCCCTTTGCCAATGTGAATCATGTTCAAAGGTTGACATCTACTACTTCAAAGCGCCCAAAGATGAGTGCTAAAAATCCTCTCACTTATGCTGCTGAATTAGGCACTTTCTTATACCTTCAAGAAACCAACAAGGCCAGGAACATGCCACATCTTTCCTCTTCTTCTACTAAGAAAATCGACCTCCGTGATCTAATTTCTCAGAAATGGAAGGTCGTATCCCCATCTCCACTAATAGTACGTCATTACAGCTCACATGAGATTACAATCAGGTGCGATTGCAAAGTAGCCAAATGGTCAGTTTTTGATCGTCTTACTTTAACCCATCATGTTGAGGTATCTTCAGAAGATGAGTCAATATATGCCTCTGTTAACATGACAACTCATCGCTTCATAAGGCTGGGGTTGCCCAAGACATACTTCGTCTTGGACCTGTACTCATAGACCCCCGGTTCGTACTCATCGCACATTTGATGGGGTCTATCGATACACCAGATCAAAGAGTCGAGCTATAATCAGTCAAAGGAATCTTCCCATCTATTATCCTGGGGGTAGCTCTTTATATGATTTTGACGCCGCCAGCAAAGTTCTGAGCAGACTATCTGTAATGATCGTGGTTCGTATTACGTATTTGGAATACGTATACGTATCTTGACTCGTATTTTTTTGACTTCTAGCTTGGTTCGACTTGTTTGGGTTGGCGTGGTTCGGCTTAGGTTGTTTATTGGTTCATCATGAACCAAGGGGAGAACCCTTACCTACCACCACCATCCCCATTTATTAACCCAACTCTTTCTCTCTCTTCATTACTCTTCTTCTTCACCACCATTACTTCTTCATCTACCAGAAAGAAAGCTTAGGCAAGTGCAGCTTACTTCATAGAGGAACTCCATTTTTATTGTTCCATTCTCTTCCTCATGAGATTCTAACACACTTTAATACTTAGTATTTCTAATTTCCATGGCTCATTTCTTGTAGATCTAAGTTCATTTTATTTTTAAATTTCTTGGGTTTTGATCTATTTAATCTTGTTATTATCAAGTTCTGATGATTTTATGTTGTAGAGAATTTTATTCTGTCCCATTTTGACCTATAGAAGTTCGGATTTGAACTCTAGATGAAGGTTTTATGATGCTTGGAAGCCATGGCTTGCATGGTTCTTCTTCTCGAAATAATAGAGAAGAAGAACAGTTCCGTAGCCGCATGAACTTTTGCAGCCGCATGAACTTTCGTAGCCGCATGAACTTCCGTAGCTGTATGAACTTCCGCAGCCGCATGAAGTTCCGTGGCCGCATGAACTTCCGTGGACGCATGAACTTCCGTAGCCGCATGAACTTCCGTGGCCGCATGAACTTTCGCAGCCGCATGAACTTTCGCAGCCGCATGAACTTCCGCAGCCGCATGAACTTCCGCGGCCGCATGAACTTCCGCAGCCGCATGAACTTTCGTGGCCGCATGAACTTCCGCAGCCGCATAAACTTCCGTGACCGCATGAACTCCGTGGCCGCATGAATTTTCGTGGCCGCATGAACTTCCGTGGCCGCATGAACCTCCGTGGCCGCATGAATTTCCGTGGCCGCATGAACTTCTCTCGATTCCCAGCCGCATGGCTCTCAGCCGCATGTGCCCTGCCCCCTGTGCCGCATGACTCCCCCTGCCGTCCCTGCACCCTCTTTTGGTTATTTAGTGCTACATGTATGTTGGTGCCTTGTTAATTTAAATATGTTTCCTGACACGCTGGTGACCCGTTGTGGTACACTTTTGACAAATGACATGACGTGATAGTGGCCCATCGTGGCGCACTCCTGACAGTGAACATGACATGATATATATATATCTCGAAGGCTGTTGCGATGGCTAGCATGTCATGACAAGTATGAATGACCTGGACACTGTGGGCATTTGTATTTGTACAAATAAACCAGTACTATCTTGTATCATGTCTAGTATGAGGCTCCCTGAGTACCACGGTCAGGGATACCTACAAAAATTGACTAAGGCTAATAAACTAGAATAATTCAGTAGTCATGAAGAGATTTTCCAGCTACAGACAATACCGTTATCTGGGCGCACTAAGTGGACTTGTAGCCTACCGACGAGTAGGGCACATTTCCAGCACATAGTCACGTGTTGCACCCTTCATAAACGGACATTCGACCTGGATAACCTGGATGGTCTGCAGGGCTTGTGGCTGTTGGGATAATCTTATTGCATTTGTTAGTAACTAGGCCTGTGATAACCCTAGTTAGTTAAAGCATCAAGCCGTACTCTTTGCTTGGCCGTGATTGATTGAATGAAGTCTATCCCAGCTTCGACTTGTCCTGATCCTGTGCAAGATTATGACAAGACATGATTATTTATGCTTGCCTTAACAATAATGATCAGGGGACCAGTTCTGTTCAGGCGAAGGGTTACAACCCCGGTTCTTGTTTGGTTTAAGGGTTGTAACCTGGCTCCCGGAGCAGTTCAGTGTCCTCTCTTCGTTTATTGTCTTATTGCTCCCCATGTCATACTCGTCATGTTTTATTTTACTTCAATAGCATGATTATTTATACTGGCCTTAACAATAACGATCGGGGTTCCAGTTCTGTTCAGGCAAAGGGTTATAATCCGGTCCTTGTTTGGTTTAAGGGTTGTAACCTGGCCCCCGGAGTAGTTCTGTGTCCTCTCTTCGTTTATTGACTTATTTCACCCTATGTTCTTGCCTACCAACAAGTAGTTGAGACGGATTTCTATTCAGGTGAAGGGTTACAACCCCGGTCCTTGTTTGGTTTAAGGGTTGTGACCTCGCTACTTGAATGGTTTCCTCGTACTCAATTTACTGTTGTTATCTTTATTATTATCTGTTTCGTTTATAATCATCTTTAATATTCATTTGTGGTATGCTAGTTTTAGTTCCTAAGTGAAGCCTCCTTTCTGGCACTTGCTCTTTCTGGGGTCTGACCCAGCTGGTTTTGTGTGGCCAGATATCGGAGCAGCACCAGAGGATCTACCTACCTTCCAGCCAGATGGTGACCACCAGGTGTAACCCTGGCAACGAGTGGGTTTCTTTTTGTCCTCCCACTTTATTGTAAAATTATTCTTTTGAGGCGTTTAACCGGTGAGCACGTATTAGCTTGTATTGCACCTTTATTTATTGTCTGCCTACGGGCTGTAACATGATTGACAAATCCTAGGGTTGATCATGTATGACCAGAACTCTTGCTAGTCTTGACATTTTGTACGACTAGCTTCATGATCATCCGAATATGTAATATATGGGACGCCTTACTATTGTATATTTGGTGCTCTAACATCTTGTAACTGTTATTACTTGCTTGAGATTGAGACAATAGGCTTGTTTATGACCACAGGAGACTGATGGCTTGTAGTTAAACCCTCATGTATCTAGACAGCCGTGACCGTATAGCGAGGTGGGTTGCACTTCAATATACGTAGCTGGCTATGTACGCCCCCGCTCTCCAGTATTCTGGTTCTGGGGCATGACACTATCTCTTCTTCAATAGCCAGAGAGGTGACTGCGTACGTCATCACAGAAGATCAGTATGCTTCCAGTTTTGTTAGCCAAGAGCAACGAATCGCTGTGCTAGATGACAAATTGAAAACAATGGTTGAAATGGTTGCAATCATGCATACCATAATCGTGGCTCAATACGGTTCCACCGGTTGTGAATACAACCCAAGAACCTATATCGGCATCTGCTCATGTCAATGTTAGTTTGGGGGTACAGTCTTCTCATATCGCCTCCATAACAATACATGTTACTCCAAGTCAGTCTGGGCTGGGGGTGGTACTTATCGTGCAGTCCCTTCTTGTCACGCCCCAGAACCAGAATACTGGCAAGTAGGGACGGACCAGGCCAGCTACGTATACCAAAGTACTCCAGTACTCCGAAATAACGTATAAGCTGTATAGATGGGGGTTACTACTACAATCCAACAGGCAATCCTGGGTCAAGCAATCCTAGGTATCTCAATCACAGGCAGTAAACAATGTACAAGAAGTAAGATCAACTGGAATATAAAATAGTAAAGCGTCCCAAACTATCATATATCAATGATCATGAAGCTAGTAATATAGAGTAAAGACTAGCAAGAGTAATAGTCATACATGATAAGCTCTAGCTATAGTCTAGAATACGCAAATCATGTTCTGGCCCGTAGGCTAAATGTCAAGTCCAAAACACGAGCTAAACACGTGCTCGGAGGCTAAACGCCACAAAAGAATAATGTACATAACTAGTGGAAGAATGAAATAGAAAACCCACTAAGGTACTCTGGTGCTCTGGGTAATCACCAACGAGTGGAAGGTACGGAAGATCCTCCGGGCTCCTCTATCAGATCTGGCCAAACAAAACCAGTGGGGTCAGACCCCCAATAGCAAGTACCACAAAGGAAGCCAATCTATGAACTAAAACCAATCTAATTCTAACAAGCAACGGATAGAGACATAAAGGTAAAGATAATCGAGACTTGTGCACTACCAATGCACTTATCCCGATGAGAGACAATAAGTACAGCAACATGTAGCATAAGGTAAAGGACATGTGACATAAAGTAAACAGTGTACATGTAAGGAAAAAGGAAGCATGTGAACATGAAAGATAAACTAGACATGTGAGCATGTTAAGTAACTGGAGCATGTGAGCATGTTATGTAACTGGAGCATGTGAGCATGTCATGTAACTGGAGCATGTGAGCATGTGAGCATGTCATGTAACTGGAGCATGTGAGCATATCATGTAACTGGAGCATGTGAGCATGTGAGCATGTCATGTAACTGGAGCATGTGAGCATATCATGTAACTGGAGCATGTGAGCATGTCAAGTCTATATAGAACGACAAATGATTAGATGACTTAAGAACTATTCTGGAACCCAAGTTACAATCCGTAAACCAAACAAGGACCGGGGTTGTAACCCTTCTCCTGAACAGAACTTTAGTATCTAATCATTTACCGGCAAAAGTAAAGCATAAACAAGGATGTACTGAAAATAAACAAATCCGGACACTGCCTAGACAAACTAGACTAGACTGGACTCCATACAAAAGTCACGGCCAAGCAATGAGTACGGCTTTATACATTAGCTAACTAGGGTTGTCACAATCCTAATTACTAACAAATGCAAGTTTGAGAATTCCAAGTCCGGTTACCTGCCTGCTGCCACCTATTGGTCATGCCGGGTTTTGATTACAAGAGTGACTTTGTGCTCCCACACGACGGTGAAGCTGGGAGAGTGCTCATCTCGACGGATAGCTCCAAACCCTTAAATTAAATGTTATAACGACCTAGACCGAAGGCAACAGGTAACTGGGAAATCCTCCCCACCCATGTTCTAATGATCAATCTAGTTATATAATCCTTACCATTTTCTTGGATTCTGGGTGTGGCATTCCGCAGAATCCATCCTAGACATGAGCATGCAAGACTGGACAATAACGAGAATGTGCACCATAACAAGCCACAACAAGAAAATATCATAAACTGGAAGCTGGTAGTGCGCTACGACGAGCCACTATAGGGAGTGCGCCATGACAGGCCACTATCATGTAAGCAAAGAAAGACATGTACAAGAGTGCACCACGACGGGTCACTATCTAGTAAGCAAAGGAGACATGTAAGAAAAGTACGCCACGACGGGCCACTATCATGTAAGCAAAGAAGGCATGGCAACAATTAACATAGCTTGTAAGAAAGAATCTATCAAAGACATATCATGGCATGTGGGAAATAATAATTAAAGCTAAGTACATTTCATAGAAAATGATTGAACATGTGCTTATGTCAAGTGTATATAGGGTGTACAAGTATTCTCTAACTATACAAGATCATCTAATCATGTTAAGAAATCATTACAATCGAAGAAAATATCAAAAACGGACAAAAACGGGCAGAAACGGGCAAAAACAGACTAAAACAGCATAAAACGGCATACCGGCGGTATACTGCGGCATACCGGCGGTATACCGGCCTAAAGACAGAAGGTTTCTGGTGCGAAAAACGGCATACCGGCGGTATACTGCGGCATACCGGCGGTATACCGGTTTTTCAAACAGCAACAAATTCCAGATTTTTGCTAAAACTTGTTTCGGCCATAAAAACTTCGTTTTAAATCGAAATTCGGACTTTCAAAAGTCAAAATTGAATAGAATTGAATTTCCTACAACATGGAAGTATTAGTTTTCTCAAATCAAAACATTTGATAGATCAATACCTCAAAATACTCCCAAACAGAGGTTCTCGGGACACCGAAACGGGTTCCGATTGCCACCAAACTTAAAATCCATGATATACAAACTATGTGAGGGCCTCATATATGTATATATGACCAAGATCCATGATGGTAACACTAGTATCACTCTTGATACCAAGTTTCTACTAAGTCCATATTGGGTTTTAACAGAAAATCAAAACCTTGCTTAAACAAATTTTAGAAACATGCATATATATGAGAATCATAAGGAAAACATATTTAACAAAATGAGTTTGGAAAAATTCTAAGCATTTAATACCAAGGGAAACAAAAATGACAACAAAACCATATGGTTCATGGATTTGGCAAGATGTACTTGCCTAGGTTAAGCTCCAAGCCTAATCTTCTACTCCTCCTCCTAGGGGGGTTAGACACCACACCCAAGGCCTCAAGGCCAAGCTCTTGGTAAGCTCCAAGGGGGAGAGAAGGGAAGAAGAAATGAAGAGAGAGTGAAAAGAATGAAAAGAGAGAGGAGAGAGAAAGTAAAATGGTATATATAGAAGGGGGAATTAATCTTAACCGTCGGATCGTGATCCATGTCAAAATCTAAGTCAATCCTAACCATCAAAACAAAACCAAATATCCAATGGATAATAGGGTGCATCTACACTATTCATGAAAAATATCTAAACACTATTCATCAAAATATCCAAAACACTATTCATCAAAATATCGGAAACACTATTCATGAAAATATCTGAAATCGAAAATATCTTAAATGTGGAAAATCTGTCTAGACGGTATGCCGTCGGTATACTCCGGTATACTAGCGGCATGCCGGCCAAGGGAAAATCTATAAGTTAGGAAAAATTTTAAAGCATTACAAAAATCAAGAAAATACGGAATACACTACAAAATACGTATCCGTATATAAATACCGATACTGTGAGACGAGTCTCACAACTCTCCACAACTTAAAAATAAATTCCGTCCTCGGAATTTCCTAAATCTAGTCAAGCATGAAAACCAAACCAAAGAGAGCCGAAAAATTATGTCAATCAAAACAAAGCATGGCATGTTGGTAAGATAAAGACAACAGTAATATAAGTAAATGCGTAAGTAATAACACAACCACAATCAAGAAGGGATGGAGGCATATGAATAAATATGTCTCC
This sequence comes from Iris pallida, assembly GCA_029216955.1. Taxonomy (NCBI): domain Eukaryota; kingdom Viridiplantae; phylum Streptophyta; class Magnoliopsida; order Asparagales; family Iridaceae; genus Iris; species Iris pallida. Next base: position 27,370,273 of record JANAVB010007399.1, read on the forward strand.
TGAGTCAGTTGAGTAGGAGCAGGCCTACGCTGACTCCACAACTTAGATAAAAGTCAATTCTCAAAATAAGCCGGTACCAATGACTTAATCCAAGACATGACTCTACCCAGAACGTATCTTCGTAGTCGATACCAATAAAGTTATCATATGCCTCGACTACGAAGACAGAAGAGTTGGGTACGAGAAACTCGCCTTCACTCAGCGAATAAATCAAGCCGGCCATTGTACTCCATACGTGGATAGAATACATGGTCGTCTGCAAGAACCCAAGATATACTGCCACTACCTGGCCTGCTACTGAAGAATAATCAAAAAGACATAACTGAAGGAAGACCATAAAGATGGTACCTGAGACTCCCGAGGTACTACCCTCATGCTGATACTATTGCTGCCCCTGAGACTGCGCATACAACCACGCTCTGCGCTGTCTGACCCTCTGAGCTCGCGATGGCGAAGGATACTGTGCCAATGGCTGAACATCTAGTATTGGCCCTAACTGCTCATCCACTGCTGGTGGTGATAACTGAGGAGACTGAAAAGACTGAGGTGGTACATCTGGTGTAGCTGGTTGTCCTCGAGATGTCGGATATGGGCAAGTGCTAACAGAATGGTCCTCTGCACCACAACGGAAGCATCGTCTAATGGCCGCCCAACAAACTGATCTGAGATGCCCTATCTTGCCACAGTAGGTACATGCTTCTTGTTCTGACTGATACTGCTGCTGGTCTCTCTGTCTATGAGCCTGGGCCTGCATATAGTGATGAGGCCTCTCCTGCTGGAATGCATGGGACTGCGTCGGTAAAGGCCTCTGAGCTCGCTTCTGCTGAACTGGTGCTGGTGCCCCGAATTGTGGAACTGCAGACTGGAAGGATGAAGATCCAACTGAACTCCTCCCAGGACAAACCCCTATCATGTGGTCTGGTGATCCGCATAACAAACATAGAGAGTTGGCCCTCCGACAAGTAATATGAGTGTGTCCTCTCCTTCCACAGAAGGAACATACGACAGGTAACTCCTGGTGCTGGTGTGGATAATTGTATGATGGTACTGGTGAGGGATGTCGGAGTGAAAAGCCTGACTTGGGTGCATGGTACCTCTTACGACCCTCAGCTCTGGACGTGGTCCTCCTGGCTATATGCTCGTGCTCTCGTACTGCCTCTACAGTAGGTCGGGCTCGATATGTTGACTGACTTGATGACTGGTACTGCCTGGCTCCACCTTCTGGCGGCAAGTCCTCGGCTTTGAATACCTCTGGTATTCCTTGTCCACTACGGTCTATCAACATCTGGATACTCTGCTGGAGAACGAGATCTCGTTGTTGTTGTGACTCCATGAAGCCCCTGAGAACACCCACCAGCTCATGAACAACATTCTCTGGCTGCTCTGGTAGGACTGACACTCCTGGATGATCAGGCTGAACTGACACCTCCGTCCTCGGTTCAACTCTGAACTCTGCCCCTGAATGCTGAGACTGATCCTCCATAACTGGCCTAACAGAAGATTGCTGACCTGCCATCCGCAAAAACCCGAATAAGCTGATCAAAAGGAATAAGAACAGTGCCCCTGAAAGTTGAAGGACACAAGGATCAAATCGAGGGAACATGAAAGATCAACGATCAAGGCAGATATCAGGTCAAAGGATCAGAGATATAGAATAACACGAAGGATATCAATAAAGGAGAATTATGACTGAGATATCTAAACATCAGTAACCCCCACATATCTGATAAATCAGACCTGCGTGGGCCACCACTAAAACCTATGTCACGCCCCAGAACCAGAATACTGGCAAGTAGGGACGGACCAGGCCAGCTACGTATACCAAAGTACTCCAGTACTCCGAAATAACGTATAAGCTGTATAGATGGGGGTTACTACTACAATCCAACAGGCAATCCTGGGTCAAGCAATCCTAGGTATCTCAATCACAGGCAGTAAACAATGTACAAGAAGTAAGATCAACTGGAATATAAAATAGTAAAGCGTCCCAAACTATCATATATCAATGATCATGAAGCTAGTAATACAGAGTAAAGACTAGCAAGAGTAATAGTCATACATGATAAGCTCTAGCTATAGTCTAGAATACGCAAATCATGTTCTGGCCCGTAGGCTAAATGTCAAGTCCAAAACACGAGCTAAACACGTGCTCGGAGGCTAAACGCCACAAAAGAATAATGTACATAACTAGTGGAAGAATGAAATAGAAAACCCACTAAGGTACTCTGGTGCTCTGGGTAATCACCAACGAGTGGAAGGTACGGAAGATCCTCCGGGCTCCTCTATCAGATCTGGCCAAACAAAACCAGTGGGGTCAGACCCCCAATAGCAAGTACCACAAAGGAAGCCAATCTATGAACTAAAACCAATCTAATTCTAACAAGCAACGGATAGAGACATAAAGGTAAAGATAATCGAGACTTGTGCACTACCAATGCACTTATCCCGATGAGAGACAATAAGTACAGCAACATGTAGCATAAGGTAAAGGACATGTGACATAAAGTAAACAGTGTACATGTAAGGAAAAAGGAAGCATGTGAACATGAAAGATAAACTAGACATGTGAGCATGTTAAGTAACTGGAGCATGTGAGCATGTTATGTAACTGGAGCATGTGAGCATGTCATGTAACTGGAGCATGTGAGCATGTGAGCATGTCATGTAACTGGAGCATGTGAGCATATCATGTAACTGGAGCATGTGAGCATGTGAGCATGTCATGTAACTGGAGCATGTGAGCATATCATGTAACTGGAGCATGTGAGCATGTCAAGTCTATATAGAACGACAAATGATTAGATGACTTAAGAACTATTCTGGAACCCAAGTTACAATCCGTAAACCAAACAAGGACCGGGGTTGTAACCCTTCTCCTGAACAGAACTTTAGTATCTAATCATTTACTGGCAAAAGTAAAGCATAAACAAGGATGTACTGAAAATAAACAAATCCGGACACTGCCTAGACAAACTAGACTAGACTGGACTCCATACAAAAGTCACGGCCAAGCAATGAGTACGGCTTTATACATTAGCTAACTAGGGTTGTCACAATCCTAATTACTAACAAATGCAAGTTTGAGAATTCCAAGTCCGGTTACCTGCCTGCTGCCACCTATTGGTCATGCCGGGTTTTGATTACAAGAGTGACTTTGTGCTCCCACACGACGGTGAAGCTGGGAGAGTGCTCATCTCGACGGATAGCTCCAAACCCTTAAATTAAATGTTATAACGACCTAGACCGAAGGCAACAGGTAACTGGGAAATCCTCCCCACCCATGTTCTAATGATCAATCTAGTTATATAATCCTTACCATTTTCTTGGATTCTGGGTGTGGCATTCCGCAGAATCCATCCTAGACATGAGCATGCAAGACTGGACAATAACGAGAATGTGCACCATAACAAGCCACAACAAGAAAATATCATAAACTGGAAGCTGGTAGTGCGCTACGACGAGCCACTATAGGGAGTGCGCCATGACAGGCCACTATCATGTAAGCAAAGAAAGACATGTACAAGAGTGCACCACGACGGGTCACTATCTAGTAAGCAAAGGAGACATGTAAGAAAAGTACGCCACGACGGGCCACTATCATGTAAGCAAAGAAGGCATGGCAACAATTAACATAGCTTGTAAGAAAGAATCTATCAAAGACATATCATGGCATGTGGGAAATAATAATTAAAGCTAAGTACATTTCATAGAAAATGATTGAACATGTGCTTATGTCAAGTGTATATAGGGTGTACAAGTATTCTCTAACTATACAAGATCATCTAATCATGTTAAGAAATCATTACAATCGAAGAAAATATCAAAAACGGACAAAAACGGGCAGAAACGGGCAAAAACAGACTAAAACAGCATAAAACGGCATACCGGCGGTATACTGCGGCATACCGGCGGTATACCGGCCTAAAGACAGAAGGTTTCTGGTGCGAAAAAACGGCATACCGGCGGTATACTGCGGCATACCGGCGGTATACCGGTTTTTCAAACAGCAACAAATTCCAGATTTTTGCTAAAACTTGTTTCGGCCATAAAAACTTCGTTTTAAATCGAAATTCGGACTTTCAAAAGTCAAAATTGAATAGAATTGAATTTCCTACAACATGGAAGTATTAGTTTTCTCAAATCAAAACATTTGATAGATCAATACCTCAAAATACTCCCAAACAGAGGTTCTCGGGACACCGAAACGGGTTCCGATTGCCACCAAACTTAAAATCCATGATATACAAACTATGTGAGGGCCTCATATATGTATATATGACCAAGATCCATGATGGTAACACTAGTATCACTCTTGATACCAAGTTTCTACTAAGTCCATATTGGGTTTTAACAGAAAATCAAAACCTTGCTTAAACAAATTTTAGAAACATGCATATATATGAGAATCATAAGGAAAACATATTTAACAAAATGAGTTTGGAAAAATTCTAAGCATTTAATACCAAGGGAAACAAAAATGACAACAAAACCATATGGTTCATGGATTTGGCAAGATGTACTTGCCTAGGTTAAGCTCCAAGCCTAATCTTCTACTCCTCCTCCTAGGGGGGTTAGACACCACACCCAAGGCCTCAAGGCCAAGCTCTTGGTAAGCTCCAAGGGGGAGAGAAGGGAAGAAGAAATGAAGAGAGAGTGAAAAGAATGAAAAGAGAGAGGAGAGAGAAAGTAAAATGGTATATATAGAAGGGGGAATTAATCTTAACCGTCGGATCGTGATCCATGTCAAAATCTAAGTCAATCCTAACCATCAAAACAAAACCAAATATCCAATGGATAATAGGGTGCATCTACACTATTCATGAAAAATATCTAAACACTATTCATCAAAATATCCAAAACACTATTCATCAAAATATCGGAAACACTATTCATGAAAATATCTGAAATCGAAAATATCTTAAATGTGGAAAATCTGTCTAGACGGTATGCCGTCGGTATACTCCGGTATACTAGCGGCATGCCGGCCAAGGGAAAATCTATAAGTTAGGAAAAATTTTAAAGCATTACAAAAATCAAGAAAATACGGAATACACTACAAAATACGTATCCGTATATAAATACCGATACTGTGAGACGAGTCTCACACTTCTCCTAACACATCCAATCAATCCACTACTCCGCAACTGTCGGGAGATACTACTGAGGCTGTAAAACTCTTGCGTTCTCAATTCGAAGCCTTCAAGCAAAAGGACAGTATGCAGAAGCTTGGTATCAAACAACCATACCCTATTGAGTGCAAAGAGGTGCAGTTTCCACCCATGTATAAGCCTTCTACTATAATGTTGTTTGATGGCAGTACGTCTCCGAATCGGTATCTCGATCACTTCGAGATAATGACCGACCAACTTCAACCTAATGATGCTCTCCTCACAAGAGTCTTTGTTGGGTGCTTGAAAGGAGTAGCCTACGACTGGTATGGTAGCCTGCCAGATGGGTGCATTACTTCTTTTGCAGTTCTGAAACAGATGTTCTTGAAGCGCTTCTACGAAAGAACAAACGACATGACTATGTCGGCTTTGATCAAGATCAAACAAAGGCCCAACGAAATCGTGGATCGTTTCATTGAGCGTTACCGTCGCGAAGCACTCAAAATGCTTTTGGGAACTCCGGATGCATTAACTATAGATACATGCAAATCAAACTTGTTACCTATAGTTAGCATGTGGATGGATTCTACTCAATTTCAAGATTGACCTTCCTTCATAATAAACGCCAGAGCAGCTGAGGAAAGTGCTGACAAATTCAAACAGTTAGGCATCCAGATGCCTAATCTTGACAAAGATGAACAACAAACAACCAGCAGCGGAGGTCGCCAGAACAACCGCAAAGGCAAAGAGACTTTGGATATCAATCTCAAAGGCAAAGAAGCTCTGGCCATCAACATAAGTCAGCCAACGCCTACCCCAACAGTACCACCACCAAGGGCACTACGTCCGAAAGAAGAATATTCCTTCGACGATGATGATATCAAGAGCATCTTCGATTGCCTAATCCAGAGAAATAAACTTCAGTTGCCGGATGCAAAATGGCCAGAGGAAGTCGGTAAGACTGACCATCCTAAATATTGTGTCTATCACAAGTTTATTGGACATCCGACTCGAGCATGCTACGTGCTCAAAGGAAAGATCCAAGAGATGGTCAATTCTGGTGCAATCACTCTCTAGCAGGACGAAAAGATTGTGACGGCTAACGTCGTCTCTCTACAATTTGGCAATTTTCTTGCTCAATTTGTACAAGATGGTGTCGTCCCTATTCCGAGAACTACTATGGAGATTGTAAATCTCCCACCTGCACGAACTGCTGGTCTGGTTCCTCTTTCTACTAAGAAAGGGGAAATCATGTGGATCCATCCAGACTTGGTGTCGGACTTTGAAGCACCGTCTTCCTTCAGAAAGTCCAAGAAAGCAACCAAGTACAAGTCATGTCATATGATTTCATTGGGTAAACATTGCCTTCCACCCTTAACTGCTACCTTCATCTCGGCGGCAGATTCTTCTTCTCCTTCCTCCCCTTCTGAGATAGCACTGTCAAAGCCAGAAGCCAAATATCAACCAGCTTTTCCATCTGTATAGTCCACAGTCTCGTGAACTAATGACAAAGATGGGATATGACTTACAAAAGGCCCCCGGCTTGAATAATGGAAAGGGATCTCCAGTACCCCTTTCTCTATGCCTTCTACATAACCAATCTCGTGTCGGCTTAGGTTTTTGGACGAACTCTTCGTCCTTCCAGAAGAAACGTTCTAAAACCAAAATCCATACGAAGAATTGTAACATGGTGTCCTTTGAACCTGTCTCCGAAGAAGAAGCTTTAACCGATACCAGGTCTGGGAGACTCTACTTGCGGGATTACTCAAAAGGTCAAGAGAACTCTGCTCCAACTCCGGAGGCTATTCCAGTATCATCTTCTTCCCCTGCCGCGAATGTTCCGTCTGTCTTATCACCTCTGAACAGACCTGGTTTCTTGAGATATGTCATGTCCATTTACCTATGAACATATTCTCATATCTCGTTCTTGAGCCTCAATGGATCAAGAATCATATGTGAATGAAAAATCATGTCCTCGTTACCTCTGAATTCTGTCATTCATCCATATCCATTTGTCACGTATATATATACCTCTGGCAAAATAGTCACAAAAAAGACAATATCATCATTATCTGTTATGTCCTTACTACCTCTGAACAAATATGATAGTTGATGTTGTTCTTCAAAAGAATGTGTCATGTGTACATTACTACCAAATGCATTCTCGAAACAAAACAAAAGCAATGTTTATTCACAATCCATGGAATTTATAAGTTTATTACATTTCATGGGATAAACAAAAAGGGATGAAAAAGCAAAAGACAGATACAAGACATCATGGTGGGGTACTAAGGGCTAGGATGCGTGCCTTCAGTTCTGCAATATATTTCTCTCGATTATCCTGGCCAGCAACAATGTTCTCTGTCGCCGCAGTCCTTCTCTCATGTTCTGACATGAGCCTCAGAATAGGGACACAGCGATGCACCTCGGCTTCTCGAGATACGTTTAATGCTTGCAATTGCTGCTCCAGTTCCCTCAGCTTCTGACGTTTCTCTTCCAAATGCGTCTCATAATCAGCTCAATTGGCTATAAGGGACTCCAGCTCTGTATGAAGTCTATCCTCATCCTTCCTGAGAGCAGTCACTATATCATCATTACGAATAATAGATGTCTCAGTTTGTTCTTTCAAATGAGTCAACTGACTTTCTTCTTCAGCCATCTCCTCCATCTTTTGGTGAAAAGAGGCGTTAGTTTGAATCACTTCGTGGGTCAGACGTTGATATTTAGCTGCCACTAGAGAGTTGAAATCACCCTTATTTAAGGCTTGAAGAGTAGTGATGGGTTCTTGTAAGCCGGCAACCAGCTGATCTAAGACGTTCGCCCTTGTATTGTCGCCCGTCTCTCGGATGGCGGTGAAGTAGTGTTCCACAGAGCATTAAAGGATAGATCCGTGGCCAGAGTTACTCTCACTAGGTTTTGCAGGCAAGCGTAGAAGGATGCCACAAGCCTATCGGCCAGCCCACATACTAGGTCTATGACATCTGGAGTTGCAGCTATATCTTTTAGACCAACTCCTACAGAAGCTGGAACAATCGGAGCTGTGAGAGCAACAGTTGCAGGAAATGGAACAGGAGGTGTCGGAAGCACTCTCATTGATGATAAAAAAGATCAGTGGAAGCAGCTGAAGTAGGTCTACTCTTGCTGCTCCCCGCATCTGAGCCACCAGAGATGAAGCGAATGTCTCCAGCTTCCCTAGTCTCAGCTTGCCCACTGTGTCGTTCTGAGACGACAATTTCTTGAACAGGTTTATCGACCATGGGAGGTTCTTCTTCGTCAGAGACCTCAGTGTCGACACACTCTTCAGATTCTTCAGAGGCCTTATCGTCCTCGTTGGAGCTTTCCTCGTCATCGACCTCAGGAATATCATATCCTCCGGTCTCAAGCATAGGATCTTCAGATCCCCCGACTTCATCACCTTCTGGTATTGGAGGGAACTCTTCTTCATCTCCATGAACATGACTCGTAAGACCATCAAGCATGGGAGAGTCTCGATCAGGGTATTCAGATATTATGGGCATTTCGAGTTCCTCAGCTTCGGGCTCGAAATTCCTGAAAGATCCAAAATCAAGTAGTCGATATACTATGATCTGTCTTTCAGGGTTGACTTCACCCACAACTTCGGGCTCAAGATGCCCCTCGCTTATTTGTTGTTTATCGAGGACGATTGCACCCTCAGCTTCAATACATCATCTAATGTTCGGTCATCCTCAAAGACAAGTGACCATTTTACGGCATTCAAATCCTCGTCATCTTGAGATGACTTTGCCATAGCCTGAGAAGAAGTGGCATGGGTGCCAAAAGGTCCAGCTGTTGTTATCTTCTTCTTTATTACGGGTTCGATACGCCCGAAAGGAACATGAGCAGGAGCATGTGGACTGATAGATAATCTCGTCGGCCTCGAACGTGGAAAGGATATCACTAAGAAAAAAGGCGTGTCAGTATATCCTATTAAAAGAATTAATTATAAAAGATGAGGCAAAAACATAAGCATTACCTGGATGGGGGGAGTCATATACCGTTAACACCTGCTCTCATGGAGTCGGTGAAGGCAGCGACTCTGGCTCGACTCTAGCTGAGCCTGACCCTTCTGTTCTAGCAGCCTTCCTGTAACACCCAGTTTTCCACAAGAGGGTAATTTTGAAATTTTGTATTTATAATTATTATTTAATGGTATTTAAATTTTATATTATGATTTTTAGTGATTTTTAATTATTTTTTAAACTATTTAAATTCATGACTTATGATTTGGTGCCTTGCTAGTGTTCATTTCCAGACTGAGGGGTATTTTAGTCATTTTTGTAATTTTAAGAATTATTTGGGATTATTAATTATTATTTAGATTTAATAGAATTTATTTGAATTTATGAGAATTTTTGGGATTTATTTTGGCCTTGTTTGGACTAGATTGATTTTTGACTAGTTTGGACCCATGTAGATCAACCTAAGAGCTAACCCTAGTTAGTTTGGCTTAGTTAGGTCAAGTGACTCTAGTCTAACCTAGTATGACTTAAGTTAGTAGTTATTGGTTCATTAGAAATTTAATTAGGAATTTAGAATCAAGTGTTTTGGTAAATGGCTTGTGGTTTCATAAGTCATTTTGTGACTAAACTCAATAGGACTAGCTAACCTAGCTCAAACCCCACCCAAACCCATCATGTCCAGCCAACCTAGGGATTCCCCCACTATAAAGTCCCTCCTAGATTTTAGGGCTAGCCTCTTTTAGGGTTCATCCAAAAGTTCTAAGGAAAGAGGTGAGTTCCATCTTCCAAAAATCATTAAAAATCCATTTTAATTCCTTTCTTCCTCAAACCAATCCCATTAGGACCTAAAATCAATGCTCTTGCTGTTGGTATTGGTTATTTGCAGGGGAAACAACAATTTGTGAAACTTTGGGTGGCTTGAGGAATCTCTCCATTTAGTTTTGTGAAGGCTTGTTCACCAATAGGTAACTTTCCCATTTCACCATAGATTTTCATTTTGCCTTCACCAATAGGAAGCCCTAAGGGTCCCCCTAAGGTCTGGATAGGTTTCGTGTCCAGTGTTGAAGGATTCGTGTCCATTCTGGACACGTATCCGTACACTAGACATGGTGTTCGACAGAATGCCACAGAGGGCCTGTTGATCGAATTTATTCTTTGTTTTTGAATAGGACTGATAGATTAGATCTTGTCTTTTGATCCCTGTGCTTGAGTATTGGTGTCATATTGTTTTCGTGTCATTTTGATGGTGTGGACACGCGCGTGCACACGCTCGCGCGCGTGCTACAGGGATCCCCTGCCTATCGGGCCCTGTAGCGGACACGACACGACACGGTTGGGGCTAAAATTTTGGTGGCACTTGGGGCTCGTGACTGACATGTCACAGACCAAATTTTGGCTCGTCTTATCGAGCGGTTTGAGAGAAATCTCAACCGCACCGATTTTCCAGTGTACTGCACAGTGTGGTTTTGGGCCACTGATACGGGCCTCGTGTCCGACACTGACACGTCGTGTACACAGGACAGTGGGCCTATGAGGTATCCCTATAGGTGGGCTACCTATGTGTGTCACCACGAGATCCTCTCGTGTCTTGTGTCGTGCACACGACACAAGTGCACGTGTGCACGATGATTTTATGCACAGGTTTGTGTTTGTGATGTGTGGTTGTTTAGGACACGTTCGTGTCCATCTTGTTGGACACGAACACCCTCCCCATGACACGTATTATGTGTACACCTTACTGCACACTTCAATTATTAATTTGGATTGGGTTTTTCAATTCGAATTTAAGGTTTAATGTGTTCTCTGATACTTGTTTACTGTATACATACATATTGAGATCAACCTCTTTTAAATGTTTTAAAAATGTTAAATTATGAGTAAATAGAGTACCAGCATGTTGATGTATATGTATATGATCAGTATAATCATCTAGATTTGGAGTTTGGATAGAATTTGATGTTCGAAGATCAATTTGGATTTCTGATACATTACTGGTTTTCTGAAACTGGAGTTGGCATTTTTATGAGTTCATAATCTTTTAAATAATGTAAGTATGTGGGTTATATGGTATTTAACCTGCTGTATAGTTTACCACATTGGTGTATTGATTGGGTTTTTCGATTTGACACTGTTTTGGCTCTCAAATTTCCCCTGTAAATTTCTGAACCCTTCTTTCCCTTTTCCTTAAAAACTGGTTTTCTAGAACTGTCAAATTGAGAACTTCTTTGATTTGAATTGGGTTCATAAATAGATGTTCCTGTCATCCATACACCTATCTACCCACTGCTCCTATGCACTAGCATGTGTAACACACAGGTACAATGTTACATATGTACATACTATGCAATTGTGATACACTCTTAACTAATTTGATGTCAAATGATCATGAAAATTCCTGTACAACTTGATTAGTTCACTGTTTTGTGGTTCACACATTGTTAGCTTACTTTTATCAGTCCTTGCCATTGTTTTTGTTCCAGATTTCATCCCATATCTGCTAATACATTGTTCACAGACACAAAAACCTGGGAATGTGTGTTGATTTGGTTGAACTAAGTTGGAGTCTGGTGAGGGTTTGGGCTGTCCCTGCTGTCCTATGAGCAGTACACACATACACACCCTTCCCTCTCTTTTCACTGTTATATTACCTGCTGTACACACACTCTTCATTGATGTATTTTCCTGCAAGCACCCTTGACACACTACTCCTTATTTACTGTCACATTTTCGTGCAACAGAGCACACACACACACACACAATGTCTCTCCTCATGACAGTTACATGTATACACATCACACACAAGTCCAAGCATTTCACACACTTGAATTCATGCACGACTGAACCTTGGGTTAGCTTTGATATTCAACCTGAGATTGGTATTAACTAATTTTCCTCTTCTATTCACTGTTGTGTTTCCTGCCATGTGTAACAACTGCTCACTGTCACACACAGGACACTAAGAACACACACACATATGCATTGCACTGTTGACTGATTTGTAAGTGTATTGATTTCCTTTCCCTTTTCGAATGGGTATTGAAATGATTTACTGTCACTGAATTGGGTCCCTTCCTCCTTTCCTGTAAACTGAATTGAAGATTATTCCTTCTTAATATACTGTGTTGCCTGTTAACTAAGATTTGAATGAATGCTTTAATCATTGAACTGATTTCCTGGTTTCCCATTTCACTGACTAATTAGCCTAAAACCTGAGACTTCTTTTTCCTTTAACTGTAAATAGGACTGCTAGCTAATAGCCCGAGAAGTGAGACTGTGACCTATCTTTTAATTCCTGAGTTTGAATAGAAATTTACATGTAATTGGGCTGTCCAAACTGAGAATTGATTTCATTTCCTTTGTAAACTGGTTGCATGATTAATTCCACATAGCATTGACTTTGATTCACATGATAAACTGTCTAAATCTTTCTATTAGAACTGAAACTGTGGTTCACATAAGAACCTGAGAGTTCCTGCCCCACACACACATTTCAGAAATCTGAGAACATGACACAAGTTCATTCACACACACTAATATCTACAAAATCTGAGAATCCATGCACTGTGTTCCCTGTTTTAACCCTGAGACTGACACTGATAAGTGTTTAGGTAATATATGTATATGTTATGGTTATAATATAGGATGAGTAGTATGTAAATATGTATGTATGTATATCATGCCATATGCACATGAATGTAAGAAGGTAATATACATGATGTATTAGGATAATGAGTGTTTGGTATTTGTAGTTGAGAGCTTGCCTTAGCTCATTTGCTTCTTGGTTCATTGTAACCATACACATGCTCTTCTCTATCTCTCTCTCAATATATATATATGTATATATTATATATGGCTAATGTGTTAATATGATAAATAGAGATTCCCTATAGTTATATACATATATGTGTGTATAGACATGTATATATGTGGGTATAAGATATATGGCCTAGTGTTGATTTCTCTTTTCATGTACACATCCATGTTCACACACACACATTGCTTACATGTTAATTCCTTCCTCTTTTATATATATATAATGTTGAATATGCATGAATAGGATGTGCCTCGATATGTGCTTGTGTTTGGCTTGTATAGCCTTGTGATTGGTGTGTGATTGCTAGACTAGGCTTGGTTAGGCCTAGTGGAACTTGTTAGACTTGTTTGGGCTAGGACTTGACCTAGTTTGACTAGTGTGGTTGACTAGAGTTGACCAAGTGTCGACTTTAGCCTAGTTGACCTAGACAGCATGCAGATGCATTGTACATTTCATATATCACCCTCTGTATACATCTTGACTTGTGTTGCTCTAACTAGGAGTCAGGTACCTCAACTCGGACAGTACATTTACTTCAGACATTCAGATACGAGGCGAGTACATTCTCTGATCGTTTCATACTTGTCACGATTTATATTCTCGCTCTAGATTACTTTTACTTGATGCTGTCATGTTATCATCACGGATTGGTACTATATGGATCTCTTCTTGGGATGTTATCTCCCTTAGCGGGCGTATCGGATACTTTATGACATGTGTTTCATGTACATCATGTATTCCTTGCTTCTGCGTTATTCATGTACACTCATGTTCTCTCATGTTCTTACATGTACGTTCATGTACTCTCATGTTCTTTCATGTACGCTCATGTTTGCCCATGTGTCTCTTGTATAACCAAAACATCATGTCCGTAACGTAACTCGAATAGATCCTTGTGTATTGATTGTGGGTAGGGGTGAGTATAAATGGTCATGTGATTTACACATCATGTTCACTCTGTTACTTTTCATGTTTTATCATGTATAACACAGCCTTATTGGCTGATGTCCTACATGTTCACTCATGTACATCATGTACAACCTAAGCCAATTACATGCCATCTCGTACTCTAAATCACTAGTCACTTACAGTTCTTACTTATCATGTATATATTTCCAGTTATCAAATATCTCTCCTGTTTTTATGTACATCTTTTTACAGCATTTCATGTATTTTATTCTATTGCCTGCTTTATATTTCCTGCCATGATATGAACTGCATGAGATGTACTGTGCTCGCTCCCGTTCTGACTGGACCTGTTGAAAATTTTACAGAGGATGATGAGGAACCCTGCACCCCCTTACTTGGAGCTTGCCTAGATGACACTCGCGACCTGGACCCCTGGCGAGGTTCAGGCAGCTGCTCAGGATGATACCTTGTATAGAGTAGATAGCTTAGACTATTTATTTTCATGTTTAGCTTTTGTCATTGTTTCAGAGTTGTATATTGTAGAGGTGTTGAGACTCGTATTTCATTTTTGTTGTATCTCAGTTGAGGTTTTCCTTATCTATTTCATCGTGCCATTTTCTATCTATAGATTGTGATTGAGTTATACCTCTGTGTTGGCCTCCTTATGGAGAGTATTCATATTATGTTAGTTATAGTTCATGACCTAGAATAACGTTCTACCGCCGACACTGCGGCGTAGGCTGGGCGTTGTTACGTTCTCGTACCCTCATAGTGGGTGCGGGTCGTGACACGTTTTTAGTGGTGGCCCATGCAGGTCGAGTTTATGTAGTGGTATTCAAACTAGAGTATCACTATAGCCTGCAGCAGGATTAGGATTATTTTTGGAGGTACTCAATCACATTAGGAAAAACTCTTAATCAGATTCATTTTATCTAAATTTACTGTTTATTGTCTTCCCTTAAAAATAAACTGTCCTCCTTTGAATTTTTGCTTCATTCTCAGAAATTGCTTATTGTTTTGATCTGTCTTCATGATGGTTATGAAGACACGATCTTATCGTTTCGGTTCGGGGGATACTATCGAGAGGCTGGCCACCTCTCGTCCTGTTTATCAGGGCCTCGAGACCGCAGCTCCTGTTGTGCCGACTCAGGTTGGCGTATCTGCTACATTGGAGGTGCACCTCTATCTGTACAGAGATTTTCTTTCGTTATTTCTGATTTCTCTCAGCAGCGGTGATTCATGCAGCATCAGCAGCAGACCAGGAGAAACTGGCAGGACGAGCTATCATCAGGACAGTCAAGGATATACAGACCATTGGAGATCTTGCTGCAAGTTCCGTTCTTGATTCCATTCCTGAAATTGTCTTTTATAACTACCTTGAAATCCGATTCCACCTGTTTCTTGTTGATTGATTCATTTTGTCATGTTGCTCTTTCGTTATGTTTGTTTTTCTTCTGAGAAAATCATATGGGTTAGGTCACCTCAGTTATGGGATCTAGAATCTTTGATGGTCGTGTTAGTTGGCATAGTGAGAACATATAGTCAGATTTTGGATGTATTTCTCGGGTATGGGAATTTAAGGTTTTTGCCGTCGCATGCGGCAATGCGAAAATTTAAATACCATGAACCTAAGGATACGTACCTTAGTCAAGGACTCTGTGATTATCGTAGCCATGCTCACTAGCACGACGAAGATTCTGAGTATCATAATTTTTGGACAGACGCATATGATTATCTGACTGTATGTTTGAGACTTTGATTGTGGGGTGTATGACCTAGAAGGACTACTACCATTTTAATTTCGAGGACAAAATTTTTATAAGGTGGGTAGGATTGTAACACCCAGTTTTTCACAAGAGGGTAATTTTGAAATTTTGTATTTATAATTATTATTTAATGGTATTTAAATTTTATATTATGATTTTTAGTAATTTTTAATTATTTTTTTAACTATTTAAATTCATGACTTATGATTTGGTGCCTTGCTAGTGTTTATTTCCAGACTGAGGGGTATTTTAGTCATTTTTGTAATTTTAAGAATTATTTGGGATTATTAATTATTATTTAGATTTAATAGAATTTATTTGAATTTATGAGAATTTTTGGGATTTATTTTGGCCTTGTTTGGACTAGATTGATTTTTGACTAGTTTGGACCCATGTAGATCAACCTAAGAGCTAACCCTAGTTAGTTGGGCTTAGTTAGGTCAAGTGACTCTAGTGTAACCTAGTATGACTTAAGTTAGTAGTTATTGGTTCATTAGAAATTTAATTAGGAATTTAGAATCAAGTGTTTTGGTAAATGGCTTGTGGTCAAGTGACTCAAGTGTTTTGGTAAATGGCTTGTGGTTTAATTAGGAATTTAGAATCGAGCCCATCATATTCAACACACACATCTGGGATTTTGTAATAGAATACCTAGTTATTTTCTCGATTCAATGCCCTACGGCAATCCTCGATCTTGGTCACATTCCACTTCGACCACTTATATTTACAGAGAAGAAGTCCTGCTAAGTTTTCATCTGGAGCCTATCCAGGATTCATCAAGGAAGGATGGTGATAGAGCAACCATCCAAACAAATATGTAAAGGGCATTTTCGTACGAGGAAATTCATCACGAAGGCCAGCACATAATCTGCATGTCATGGCTGCTAAAAAGTTCGTTGGTTGCCCAAATACCAGATGGACGACTGCAAAAAGGGTTCTTGCGTGGATCCTGTCCACCACACAGTTGCCTAGAACAACGAAGCGCCTAAGCCAGATGGATAAAAATCCAGCTAACAAAGCTTTCCGTGACATAGGTCTGCCACTTTGTCGAGCGTAACTCTCTGTGGTTGTCCCAACCGGGAAACCGTTCCATTCTTCGATCAGCTTCTGATCACTGATCTTCGATTCCTTCATAAAAGCCTCCAGTTCTTCAGGGCTCAATGGTTGAAAGACTCGAGGCTGGCAATGCAACGTATCATTACATTTATCCTTCTTGTTATAACCCAGGAAAAGATATATTGTCCATTTTAAAGTATAACATTTGCCTGCAGCCTTGCTGTCCATATAGAAAGAACAAGCAAAATAGTGGCAAAGGAGTTCTTCAAAGACTTCAATCATCTTCGGATTAGTTTTCTTCAATCCTTCCATTTCTTCTTCGGTTGGGACATACTCCTCGTAAGGATATCCCCCGGTAGGTAGAAAAGAGATTTGCCGCATCTCATGAAGCGCAAACCCTATCTCTCCATGAGGTGTGGTGAAAGTATTTGTTCTCCAAATGAATCTCTCCAGCAATGCAAGAAAGAGATTTTGGTTCACTGCCACACCATAAGCAGTTGACTAAACAGTATGGTACAAACCCAATGTTGTGAGTTCGAGGGCAAAATGCGATAGGGCCCACTGAGAGATGTCTCCCCAACGATTATTGTTGTTGTTCATCAAGCCCGTCATCCTAGGCATCTTGGGAGGATATGATCATTTCTTCTGATAAAAAAGATTTGCACTTGAGATGGCATTATCAAAGACGATTCCTCAGAAGGAACACAACTGGGTCATAGGCCTCGCATATGCACACCGTGTTGACGTTCAGACGAACTATAAAACACGTCCCTTCTTTGTGCACCGTAGCGATGAAGTATTTTTTCGGCCTTAGCTGTTTGAGTAGGAGTTAGGTGCCAGTCCATTTTTCGGGGATGGATGGCATGATTATACGATTCCAGAGACAAGCCTCTTAGCAAGCCTGGAAGAAAGACCACCGTATCGTCTCGTAGAAATAGACGATATATTTTCTTTGCTTGCGGCTGAAAAAGTGGGTAGACAGCATCACCGAAGAGGAAGAGCGGCTTCAAAAATAAAACGCGGCTCAGAGACGACATGGGTTGTCCACTTAGCATACTCAGAATAGTGTTATAATGTTGCTCTCTGATCAGATCTTGTCTATCTCTGGGTTCCTCTTCAGATGATTGAGGAAATCTTACGTAAGAAAGATCTTCACGATACAGAGGAGTATTGAATGCATTCACCATTTCTTTGGCATACGTGTCCTCTCGGATATCAACTACAAGAAGGAGATTGAAACAAAGAGTTAGATAAACTCTTATCTTTTAAAGGCAATAAAGTACCCAAAAAAAATAGAAGGGCGCTTAAACCACAAAGTGGTGCCTAGTTCCAAGAAGGCGCCTCATCAGTGGCGCCTAGCTCAGAAGAAGGCGCCCCATCAGTGGCTCGTAGCTTCGAAAGAAGGCGCCCCATCAGTGGCATCTCAGAGAAGGTGTCTAGCTCAGAAGTGCACCATCTTTTCAGATGGCGCCTAAATAGAGTTAGGCGTTAGTTAAGTCAATTTGTGTCCAGAATAAGACACAAATGACGTTTGGGCGCCTTTCGACAAGTCAATTTGAGCCCAGAAGAGGGTGCAAATGACAAAGGCACGACAGTGGAGGCGCCTGTTTATGACACGCACCACTAATCATCGGTGCGGGTGCGAGCTGAGCTGTGGTCAAAGCGGCGTACGGCGGTGGCAGAGCCGCCGGTGCAGCACTCGAGAGAGGAGCTAAGGTGCATGGCGGTGGAGCGACGTCGGGGTCGTTAATTCGTAGCGTCCCCGGACGGCAACGTGGCGGCTGAGCTATGGCTGCGGCCGGCGAAGCATCGGTGGCGATGGATTTTCCCTTAGCGACGGTCGACTTGCGGGAGGCCATTGCTATGAGGTCGGTCGGCTCGAAGACGAAGGAGTGAGAAGAAGACGAAGAGTGTACAAATAAGAGGAGAAAGTAAAAGAATCTCTCTCTCTCCCATAGCCTAGTATAGGCACTCGAGTGGCTTAGGCGCCAGTTGGGTTTTCAAG